>JAQFXW010004119.1:0-11326 GCA_034693945.1 Dendrobaena attemsi
CTATGGTGACCTACTTACCATTGTCTTCCCCTAGTAGATTACTTTAAGTGTAAAATGTTGTAGCTTGAATATGGTACTTGTATTGACCATTGATTACAATTAAGAATAACATGCTGCTAAGCAATTAATATTATAAAAAATACATTTTCACTTACTCACTTCATCTACCTACCTGGTACCTACCTACTTTGTTATGGTTCTTTTATATGTATATATGTATATAGATATTATATATACAATATATCCCTAATAAATGAATTTTTATAGGCATTATAAATGAATTTTTATAGGCATTGTTATGATTTACTTATTGCTTTTAGGGTGGGGAGAAGGTTGTGTGGGAGAATCAGTCTCTTGTCCTGACACGGGTGAGTGGGCTTTAAAGCAGCTGCCTTATTAATGGAGTGTATCTTCTGATCATCAATGCTGAGTGCATAATTTGTTTCTCTCCCTATCTGTGTCAGCCATATATGCACTGTTACATAGTGCCACCAAATTGCATAGTTGCTTTAAACCTTCAAGAACCTTCATAGAAGCAGTGACTGCGAACAAGATAACAAGATATGGGGCTTAATAAAATAACGAGCAAGATATTGGGCTTAATGAGAACGATAATCAGCAGAGACAAAAGCATCATGCTGAACTTATACAGAGGGGATCTAATTGAAATGTACAAGTTTATGACAAGCAAAGAAAAGATGAAATACCATTTTCCAGATCTTTCCAGTCAATTGAAAACTTTTGTTATTGGAAGTGGATAGATAGTAAATAGATTATACCATTTTCAAGATGTCGGAAGGCAACATCAAGCAGAAATTATTTGGCAGTAGAGTGGTTAATACATGGAACGAGTTCAGTGATGATGCACTGCAGTCTCTGTGGATTCACTAGACAATTCAAGAGCAAGCTGAGGCAGCTGAGATACTAGGACATTAACTGATTAGTGGTTCTTACACAGGTATTAGTCTACTGAATCACTGTAAAGTGTGTTACGTTATGTTAATTAAATATGAAGGAGGAGGAGAAGAACTGTGCAGTGGCTCAACTTTATTGTTAAACGATGATACATGTAGACAAGAGATTTGAAATTGATTCAGTTGCTGACAGTTGAAGTCAGGCTTCACGTTGTTGTCGCTGTGTGGAAACAACCATGGTAGGTTTGGTCATATAGGATGAAAATTCAGGTAGACTGGCCAGTTCTGTGGTCATTGATGTGCAGTGCCATCAGTTCATCAGTATTGGTTCCAGAGATTGGTCTTGGCCTTATTGATTTGTACTACATTGCAATTTGGATGAAATGTCAGGGCAATTCGGTGTAATGTATTCAAATTATAATTGTGATGTATGGCTGGTGTTTTGAGCCTTGGAGCTACTGAATTGTGGGCTGGATTATTTACTCAGGTGGTGAACTACGGCTTTGGAATTGCTGTGACTGGTGGCAAAGACAATCCGCACTTCGCCAATGGTGACCCAGCGATTGTTGTGTCTGATGTCCTGAAGGGTGGACCAGCAGATGGAAAACTTTTGTAAGTTTATGCTAAAATATATATGTTTATTTGTACCTTCAATTTCTTCAAGTTTACCTAGACTTATGTTTCATACTTTAACCATATTGCCAAGTATCAAGTACTTTCTATACCATACCTCAAGACTTCTCAAGTACCATATCTTACCAAATTTTTTATAACATACCGGTAATATAATATTTATACCTTGTACTTTTCTTATTTTACTCCAGTTTCATTCCTTGCTGTAATTTATATGCAATAGGCATTTCTTGTATATTACGTTCTCAATGACCCAGAATTAGTAACCTTTTTATATTTCCCAAGCCATACTTTAAGAGCAATGCCTTTCCTGAATTTTCATGTCTTGTTATAATTAGTATCTTACACTGATATTATGATCGTCATCTTTTGGTTCTGTGATGATTTGAGCCTGTGATTCTTCTAGTAAGACTTCAAATATTCCAATTGCCCGTATTGTGCATAAATAACCAATGGGTAAGGTATAGCTCTTATTTATGGCTCTAATGACTGCTAACTTATTTAGTTGGGATAAGCATTGGTTTCCCTGTGCACCGTTAATCTTGCAGTTTTCTACCTCTGGCCTGGATTTCAATTTTACAATGTTGCAAATGTGGATCTGTGGAATGCAAATGGTAATGTGTATAGTATCTGAACTACCATGTCTCAGTGTCCTTCTGTAATTTTTATATGATGCATCGTTTGTCATAGACAGTTCTTAATTTGTAGCCTTGGTGATCGAATTCTGTCTGTGAACAACATACCTTTGGATAACGTTGAACATTCAGTCGCCATTGCTGTGCTCAGAGACAGTGGGGCTACGGCCAGTCTGGTAGGTCTAGATAGTCCTACTATTGAAGAAAGCCTAAAACGGGCTCCTTTAAGTGCCCAGATGCAGAGATTCCAGTTTAACTATATTCCTGTTATCCCAGGTCTAGGTATGATTTGATGAAATTATGCAGCAAGTACTTTAGTGGTTTGGTGATTTCAAAAGAATGCTAAGTGGTTGAATTCCACGCAGGTCCAAATCAAGGGCATTTGCAAGACTTCCACTTGAAAATGTGGATACTGACTAGGCCATCTGCATAAACATGCACGACTGTCTTGGACTGATAAGATGCATTCAGAGTCGTTTTTTAATTTTAACAGTGGCATAAATGTTTGATACCTACATACATACATATTTGTGTGTGTGTGTGTGAAAATGTGTGTACTTATACATATACACATAGTCACTTACACACATATACAATTCACTTGTTGGCTATGCTGTGCTAACGTGGCTATGGGAAACCATATTTACACAACAATGTTTTTGCACAGTTATTGAATGCTTAATATTGCTTATGTGTAATTGTGTATTTAATTATTGTCTTGGAATTAGGTGACCCCTTTGATGCAATATTTTTCTTGATTGAACTCACTTATTACTGTGCATTGTTCAATAAGAACTTCAAATTGTAGTTCAAGAGATTTGAATGCATCTTATAAACGGAGTAAAAACTGGACGATAGGTATGAAGATACCTACCTCTCTTATGCATTGGTTTGTTTGTATCGAATGACATGTGTCTTTATTTTTCCAGGTGGTTCGTCGGAAGGTCACACTGACTCCAGGCAGTGACTTTGAGCAACCATTTAAGGTCACCCTCAGCAAAAAGAACAAGAAGGATGGTTAGTATTTTACAGTTGTAGATTCTAGGTCTCCATGTTATTTTAAGAAGTAGTCAGACTGCATGTTTCAGTATAAGTACTGGAGTATCTTGCATGAAAATTTTTGATTATTGCAATTGAAAATGTACACGCTTATACATGAATACCGCAATTGTTCAAGATGTAGAATACCTATGATTACAAATAAAACACTATCAAATGTTTAGTTGTTTTAAGTTGTGATTGAAAGTATGTTTGAAGTATGATATATTAAATTTATTTATTTATTGATATACTTGCTTTCTACTTGCCTATGTATTAATTTATCCTGATACAGACTTTGCCTTTGAGTAGGAACTGATTGCATAATGCATATGAGATTTCACATGCGATGGTAATGATTATCATGTGGTAACAAAGTTTCCTTTGCTTTGACTAGATTATGGAATTGTGCTTGGCTATAAGCTCTACATTAAAGAGATCACTCCCAACAAGCTGGCTGCCCTTGAGGGTAACCTACGAGAAGGTGATACAATCATCAAGGTATGTCTCCTGTTTGACTTCATTGATTCAATTTAATCTCATTTACAAGAAGAAATTTAAACAATTGATTTGTGCAGTACATAATATATTGTTCAATTTACAGCCCACTGGCCTCAATTGAGCCCACCGACTGTGTGTTTATCTGACCTTCTGATCTTTCCTAGCTTGACCCGCTCGCTTTTTATACTAATGCTCTCTCCCTTAAAACCGATACATTGGTTTGTGCGTCTGTTAATTTTTCAGGAGAAACTGATGTATCGGTTTTGCCATCCATGATGCCTGGGAGAGCATGGATAGCAAAATGTTGCTGTGGGAATTCGGGGCGAAAGGGTTAAGTTTGCTAACAATCCTAATGAGTAAACCACTTGGCAGTTTTTGGAAGTAGATTACTTTGACAGGTATAAACATTAAATACAACCTGATCTTTAATTGGTGATGTGGCACAATATTGCTTAAGGCTATCAATCATGACAACAAAACCAAACATCCACCTTTAGCATGTATTTTGTTACCTGCTTGTCTAAGGGTATGATATCTCTACGAGAGGAACAAGTAATGTGCGTTTTGAAAGTATATTAGCGTATTTACAGCGAGAATAACGAAGTCTATACATACAAGAGAACAATAAGAAAATGGCACAAAACCATACAACCTTTCAAATAGAAGCTTCACACGCACGTCGCAGCGTTACAGAGCCAAGCACTTCGACCTACACCGAATCGTCAGAAGTTGCATACCAACGAACAAAGACAGACTATGATCAACACAAACGTTTCATCACACGAAATCACCAAGAACAGAACCAACGAGGTCAAAACCAGAGTGTTAAAGGCTACCTGTCCCTTGTCTTCACACTTCCGACAACAACTCAGGACTATCTATTACCTAGAGCCACCTTACAACGCCCTCTGGTGCTAGACAGCCACATACAACAATGTTATCTCTGGCTATATATGGGACATGCTTACAATGGCACTGTAAAGAGTGACTGCTGGTGTATTTATTTGATGTCCATTCAGTTGAACAGTACTCCTGCTGAAGGCCTGTCTTTGAACGATGCACGGAAACTGCTGGAAAAGTCCAAGGACAAACTCCAGCTGGTCATAGCCAAGACAAGTCACAGGCGAACTGTGGGAAATGTTCCACTGGCCACAGGTTGGTGGCTTCTGCATACAGCTCTGTCTCTGGAACCATACCATTACCAAGAACAGGCGTAGTTCCATTGGTATATTACACCTGATCTTAACAGAGTAGTTTTCTATTTATTTGTTTTTGTTACATTCCATTGAAATCTGTAATCCATGCTAAGCCTTCAAATTAGGAAATATTACATCCAACCATCACCAATCTTGCTGTGGCTGATCCTATGTTTTTGCAAGTCACTGTCTAGATCTGTGTTTCAATGGTTCTATAATGTCACCATAGTTAAACTTGTCTGTTAGAACAGTTTACTTACTGACCGATGACATCTACTAGATTGACTTTTGGTTGCTTGAACCCATCCGTTTAGATGGTATGGTTTCTCAGAGAGATGACAACTTTGTCAAGGATTTCCAATCGAATGATACCTTGTGCAGTGTGCACTTTGCTTCATATGATGGGAGTTAGAGCTGTACCGATATCACTTTTTGCCGATTATGCCGATGCCGATTATAACCGATTATTAGTTTAGCCAATTATGCCGATACCAATACCGATTATTCGAAATCTGAACGTGTCTACTTAGTCTACATACGTTGAGTGTTGAGAGTGACTATGGTTCTACACCCCAACGGCTCGAATTCTCTATTTATAATTGTCTAATCAGGTGACAAGTTCCATTAACCGTTCAGTGTTCACTGATGATTCGATCAAACAGTTTGTAGGCCTACACAAGTCTAGCATAATGTATTAACGTCAGATTGATAGCAGCTTTCAAGCATTGATACATTAATTATTTAACGCACTAATATGCCACAATTCGCCAGTGACGTAGGCCTACTAGGTAGGCCTACTATGTATGTATGTATGTATATCAACATTTGTATAGCACCCTATAAGTTACTCACAAAGGCGCTCTCAAACAACTATGTCTTAAGGAGAGCTGAGAAAGTATCTGGACTGACAAAGGAGCTAATAGTTTTGTCCTGCGGCAGACGTTCTTAAGGGACGGACTCACGACTGAGAAGGCACGCGGAACCATGAATCGGATTAGGCTATGTTGCCGAGTGCAACTGGCCTTGGCCGGAACAGCTTGATACTGGGTCGAAAAGTTCAGGCGCCAAGACGGTGACAGAGCCTGAGGCGCGTGTTATTAATGTTTATGCCATAGGCCCTACTGAACAGTCGTTGGCCACTGCATAGTAATTAATTGCTAACCCAAGCATGCAATATTATTATTACAGATTATTCGTCAAATAAGCTATTTATAAACCTCTCGTGATCGTTAGCAGAATGGAAGATGACATTAAGCGATCGTGATTCTAAAACGTTCACCGACACGATGCATAATCGACATCTAAATATAGATAGCCTAGATATCGATGTTACGCATCTCAATATAATGGATCTCGATGTTTACTATCGTCAATGGATCTTATCCAGCATGTTACAGGCCTCCATTAATATAGGGTAGCGATGAGTGAGTCGGCAGCCGTTTGTACACACTACAGTCTACAAGACAGGAAGTAGTTTTAAATCATTTGGCCATATTCTGGCTAGTGACCATAACTGGCGAGTGGCAAGTGGTCCAAACTAGGAAAAAATATATTTTTTTATATCGGTACCAATTACAGCTGCCGATACCAATTATGCCGATTACGTCTATATCGATGCCGATGTTAGTATCAGTACAGCTCTAGTAGAGGGCAAGTAAGTAAGTAAGTAAGTGTCAATTTATAAAGCGCCTCTTAGAGTGAAAGGCGCTGCAGTAGTCAAGACATGACACAATGAAAGAATAGATGAGGGTAGAGGCAAGTAAACCTTTCTCTAGCCATTCGTAATATTTTCTGATTTTCTTCTCCATTTACTCTACAAAATTTCTGATGAACTTTTTCTACTCAGTTGTACTATTTTCATAGTTTCTTCCATTTCCATTGCTAAAATTTCTTACCTCAAAATTGTCTCTTTCCCGTCTTTTTATGTCAGATTTCTTTCTAGACTCTAATTTTGCATAAACAACTTTCATAATATTTGGGTGGGGCGTGTTACATTAAAAATACATGGCAAAAAATACTTTTGATAGTAATAATAATGCTTACCATACACACAGCATCTGGATAAAAAGAGAATCGATGCTGAAAGACATTTTTCAGCTGAATGTTCTGTTGCTGAAGATTGGAGACTCGGTGCTGCAGCTTAAAACATTCGTCTCTCAGATTCTGCAGAATTAATCAACCGAAGATAAACAATAATAGATTATTTCACTTCAATGGCCTTTTTATCTCCTTAATTCGGTAGCAAACATTTATGCTTGATGACATAGCGTATTACATAATGTCATCCTATTTCTAATCTCCTTTTCCTCTCTAAAACTTTGGAGCGGCTCGTTTCCTTGCAGTTTCTTCACTATCTTGAGCAGTCTGCCCTTCGATCGTCCAGGCAATCTGATAAGATCTAATCAGTGATCACTCTACTGAGACTTCTCTTCTTTCTCTTCTTTCTGACATTTATACTGCCATGGATAACTCGCATGTCACTGTCTTGGCCCTCTTTGATGCCTCAGTATGTGACATGGTCTAAATTATGCTATTCTTCTCTTGGACTTACTGGGCCTCCACATCACTGGTTTCAATCTTATCTCACTGCCCGATTCCAAATGGTTATTCTGGGTGACTCGCACATTGTGGATACCTCTAGGATATGGAGTACCTCAAGGTTCTGGGCTGGGTCTACTCCTTTACATAATGTTTGTGGCTGTCTACTTCCAGTCACATGTATGCAGATGATGCTCAGGTCTTTGTTCATGGTCATCAACTCTCTCTATGCAAGTCTATTGAAATCTCTTTCCCGTAACCTGAACTGCTGGGCGTGCTCAAATTGCCTCTCCCTCAATTCCTCTAAGATCTGATCTGATTTGACACTAGTCAACCACGCCCTAAGCTTGATTATGCTGTACTTGCTGAGCGCTTCCCATTGTTTACTTTCTTAACTAGTGTTTGAAACTTGGGAGTTACTCTTGACAGTACTCCGCTTGTCTCGAAACTGTCTAGGTCGAACTTCTATTTTCTGCGGCATCTTCTACTTCACTACCATGGTTCATGCCTTTGTTTGTTTCAGGATTAATTATTGCAATTCTCTACTTGTTGGTCTCCTGAAATTTAGGTTTACAAGCCATTTTCTTTCAGATTTTGTAAAAGAAGTAGGTTAATTCTAACACGAAGACAGGTTCAATATTTTCTTGAAGAAATTCTCAGTTGTAGGCCAATGGTTTGATGATTTAATTAAAGATGTTCAAAATGTCCTCCTTTTGCTTGTTCGCAAGCCTGGAGGCGCTGGCCCATTGAGCGATAGCACCGTCAATTATCCTCTATGGTAATATCGCCTTCTTTTTGACCGGGAAAACAAACGGAAGTCGTTAAATAAAAAAGTAAGAAAGTGCATTTTTTCTCTTGGAAACACTAATGAAATAATTATAATTCAAGTTTCAATATTTTGTTCATAAAATAAAAAAATGGTAGTTAAAGTTTGGCTTACTTTTTTATTGAATCAAGGAGTCGAAAATTGTTTGTAAACCCAAATTTCGGTATATGAAGTTTAAAGACTCATAAAATTTATGGTATGTTGGAACAATGATATTTTGGAATAACATTTTTGGTTCAATTCTCTTAATATCTGGACAATTTTAGGATGATTCATTGTCAGGTATTGGAGATATATCAAAAACAGTGTGGCTTACTTTTTTGAACCATGGTGTATAATTATAGGCAAATGAAATAAGTAAGCTTACACTGTCACAAAGTCTGTTATTTATATAACTTAATATAACAAATCGATTATTGAGAAGAGTCCGGCTAATGCCAAATTTCATTAAAAAAAATATTTAATATTCAACAAGAATTGCAGTACTTTTGGTTCTATTGTTTAGTGCATTACACTTTTTGAATCATCAGAATACGGTGAGTACGTGGACTCACTAAAAGTGCTGCAACTTTTGAAATATTTTGATGCAATTTGAAATATTGATGCGTTACCTACTTCTACTTTTTTACAGATTTGATGCGTTTGAAATATTTTGATGCAATTCAGTGGTTATATATAGCCTAAATATGAATTACCTTTAAGTTTGTAAAATTTCAGTGAAAATATTTACTTTTGGCGGGTCAAATAGCAAAAGAGCTGTAAAACATTATTTGAGGCATGAAAACTGTGGGGGACGTCACTAAAAGTTGAATAACATTTGTTCTGTGTGATATAATTTGGTGAAATTTGGCAGCCATGCGTAAATATCAATTGCCTTTCAGCCTGTAAAATATTTGAAAATTCCTATTTTTGACCAAAATATTAGGTAAAAATGTAGGGAGATCATTTTTTGGACCATACTGCAGGCCTACATGGAATGAACCACTGATGACAAGATTCACAGGAATGCTGTTCTTTAACTCATCACGATCAAAACGACATGGCATGATTCCAGTCTGGAGTTTGAATAAATTAAATTTGAGACTGTTGTCTTAGAGAAACGATCGTCAGATATGATATAGGCCACTAAGAGAATCCAAGTAGTCTACGGCACAAAAATCGTTTGCCTGAAGTAGTCTTCACTGTTGCCATGCGTGTTCCCAGGATTGCTACTTGACAAGGGACCTACATTTCAATGTTTATTGACTGTGCAGTGGACAAGGGACCTACATTTCAATGTTTATTGACTGTGCAGTGTGCAAGAGCAACGACTTTCGCATACAGTCTACATCGCATACAGTCTACACCATACATTTTTCTTGAAATAAATTTCTGCATTTTGTCGATGCTTGTTGAAAATGTTCGTTAATTTTGAAATGTATTTCTGGACACATAGCAAATCTCAATTTATAACACTGGTGCATTGGATTTCCAGGGGGGTCGTGTGACCCCCCTTGACCTATGTTGCGGGCGCCCATGACCACACACACAGATGAAGAAATTACAGTAAAATCTTTGATAAAAATCTCCTAAAAATGCTCAACATCAGGCCAAAATAAATTAATGGTGTGTGGTGTATTAACACAACGGCGGCCGTTGGTGATCTTTCATGTTAAATTCTCTTAACGTTTGCTACTTAGGTGATCACTTTAGTGAGCATCAAGCGTTCTTACCCTTGGTAAATCTTGGAAGACAGCCTAACTTAGAAAATCAATTGGTAATCGGTTGCCAGCCATCCCTGCTCGCGTGTGCTAAAGGGCTAAGCTCAATCTGTCAGCAGCGTGTTGTAAATTGAGACTAAACTTTAGTTTCTATATGTCAGATGAGCTATAAACAGGCTATTGGTGATCAGACAAATAAAGTCAAGTTTACTAAAAACTACAGTATTCCTATCAAAACAAATTGGCTACTATTTTTTCTCAACTTAACAAAGCCACATACTTTAAATTGTATGTGGTTAATACTTATTTCGCTTAAAATCAGTGATTCGTGGTTTTTATGCCATCCGCTGGACATATAGACAAATATTGACCTATTATAATTTAATCTCGCGAGACTTTGATGTGAGTTGGGAGTTGCTAGGTTAGGAGCAAGGAAGGAATCGGCCATTTTAAAAGTCAACAGCTAATAATTAGTGATTTAAATCGTTGTCAACATTCGAGAAGAATAAGAAAATTAATTGAATTATAATTTGTGAATGCTTTAGTAATTTACGGCCAACGATTTTACGGGCGCAATTTACGATTGTTGCAAGCGTTAGGTAGTCAACAAGTGATTTGACGTGCTGCCGTCGCGTCGCTGGTAAGTAAGTAAGTAAGAATATTCTTTATTTGTCTGCCAGCAAACGCATGACAGCTTACAAGAAGTCATGATAACAGATTACACAAAATCATATAACATTCTCAAAATAAAATTTCTCTTGGAAAAGGCATCAACTCTACTAAGGGTAAGGTTATGTGATCTAGATCGCATGTTATAACTGGTGATTTTGCGTGGAGGGAGGAGGTCATGAAGAACATGGCAAGGATTAACTAAAACCGTGCGAACAAGAGAAAAAACAGCACGAGATCAGAAGTCTTCAAAAGTGGGAGTATCAGGTGGGAGGAAGTTGGACCGGATCAATTTTCTCAGGATTGCATTGAGGCGGTTTCACTCAGCTGCATTAGCGAATCCCCACCAAACAGGAAAAGCGTAGAGAAGTCGAGCAAGGGTGGTAGCAAGGACGACATCAAATAGTCGTTAGCCATGAAGACCGTGGGCAAATAAAACACGCAGAGCAAACATTGATTGTCGTTACAGCAAATATTGTCAATATGAGCCTCAAAGCCAATGCGTTCAGAGATAGTAACACCTAAGTTAACCATCCTATTAACCCTGTCAATGCCCGGGATGGATGGAGGGTAGTTACAAGGTATGGACCTAGGTCGTCTTATAACCAGGGATGAAAGAAGATTTTGTGTGGGGGAAGAGGAAGGTCATCAGTTCTTGAGCCCGGAAGCTGGGGGG
>JAQFXW010004120.1:0-11325 GCA_034693945.1 Dendrobaena attemsi
CACTTTCCCTCTCTCTCTACTACTGATCCCAAGAACATAAAGCTTATTACCGTCTCTATTTCCTCTCCATCTATCTCAAAACTGTCCTCCTTAGCTGTTATCATGATCTTTGTCTTCTTTATATTGAAGTAGAGTCCTGCTTTCTCACTTTCTCTCTTCTGTCTTTTTACCAGCCAATAGTGTTGTGTCATCTGCATATCTCAAATTATTCAGTGTTCTTCCTGCTATCTTTACTTCCTCAGTTGCCTCATCCATTTCCGCCATCCTCATTATCCTTTCTGCATATAGATTAAATAAGAATGGAGACAAGATGCATCCTTGCCTTACTCCTTTTCTTAGTTTGATTCTGTCGGTATCTACAAATTCTGTTCTTATCACCGCTATTTGATGTTCGTACAATCCCTTAAGAAGTTGTATTAAGTGTTTTGGTTAGGGCCTACATAATAACCATAAATTTGTTTTCAGCTAATAATTAATATAATAAAGAGCCTTGTGTCGCGTGGATCTGTTAGTCGCGCGTTACGCTCAGCTGTAGCTGGTTTTCTAGCCCACAGGGCTAAAAACTAGCAAATAATTTTCACTCTGTAGGGGTGAATAAACAAGCAAGAAGTTTTGAGCCCGTAGAGCTAAACAAAGAGCAAATAGTGGGTAAATACCCGAAACATTTTAACCGATTTTAATATAGCCTTTGAAGATAGAATAGCGCTACAAAAGTCCGTCTACCGTGAAGATAAATTATCTTCAAGGTTTTCACGGTGAACTAACTTTTGTGGCGCTATTCCATCTTCGAAGGCTATAACATTATTAAATCATCACCTCGTTAGGCTGAATATGGTCGTTGGTCAATACGATCGCTTTTCGTCATGTTGAACAATGTTTGTTGTCTCCGGTATCATCTTTTTGCAATTTGTATTTTGTAACTCTTTGGTGCTGGTGTCCAAATCTTTCGGCACTATCTGACCTTCAACTCTTTCTTTGATTTATGTTGCACTCTTCAACTCTTTATATTCTCACTAATTGCTGATTTTAATGCTATTGCGCCATTTACTACGTCACAAATAACAAGATTGTATGCAATTAATTCTGACCGAATTGATACTTGATAGACCCATTTTAAACCGTATTGTTTTCTTACGTCCAATTATATCTACTAATTAAATGTTAGTGTTATATTTAACTATTATTAGACTACACGATGTGTTCAGAGTGCCTAATATACATTATAAAAGAATTAGACGAGCTTTGCTTGATACTCAATATTGACGATGTTTTGTCATTTATTAGGCTCTGGCTTGGTGCCCGCGACAGTCAAGTCTTTTGGCTAGCGGAGGTGGAACAGCTGATCGATGCATTCGATTCTGGAATGTCAATACTGGGACATGTATTAAAAGCATCGATACCAACTCACAGGTATGTTATTAACAAAGATGTTATATAGGCCAGTCCAGTGATATTTTCATTAATGGAAATACAAATTAGAAGTAAGATAATTTATTTCCGTTAATGAGAATAAGAACGAAAATTGGAAATTATTTTGAGAACGAGAATAGGGGTGAATAAACAAGCAATTCCATTCCTTGGGAGCAGAGACATGGAATGCATGTGAACTCTTAATTGTTCTGCATCTTGGCTCATCTAAAAGACAAATGCTTGATGATCGTAAGCAATGGGAAGAGGTATAGGGATGTAGTAGTGATTGAAGGTAAAGAGTTATACTGTTCTTGAGGGCTTTGTAGGTCAAGCACTCTAATTTGAATTTTATCCTGAAATCAAAGGGAAGTCAATGCAGCTGCTGCAGTGGCGGATCCAGGATTTCTTGCACGGGATGGGATGACAAGAGTCAATTTTGAGGGGCGCCACACTTTTACTAGGACATCATCACAACTTGAAATGTTGTGATGATGTATGGTAGTCTATTGCTGCAAACTATAGTATACCAAAATGGTTGAAGTGACGAAATGAGACACCATAAATTCGTAGGCCTAATTAGGCCTACGTCGGACCTCAAAAAGTGTGCTATATATCTTGTATAGCTATAGGCACTATATTAATCTATATTATTATAAATTAAACAAAGGTTATTTAGGCATACTTAAAACACGTGAATTGATTTGATAAAATATGAAATAGTCTTCACGTCATTTCAGTTTTTATCTAACAAGTATGGCCGATCCGAAAGTCACTTTAGCTGAATATCCAAAGCGCCATGTGTGATTTGGGTTAAGATATAAATTTGGAATGCTGTACTACAAAACTCTTGGAAATGGAGCAAGACCAGTTGAATAGGACTAATAATATAGGCCTTTAGCCAACTGAAAAGATTCAAAACAACCAAACGTTGTCCATGCTAAGACATGCTGCACCCCGACCCTTCTGTGGCTATAGGTAATTCCGCCACTGAGCTGCTGGAGTAAAACCGATGAACTTGTGCATAGTGGAACACGTAGTACAACGCGAGGTAAGGAGTTTTGAATGTGCTGCAACCTCTTCAGTTCAAGGTCTGAGAGACTAATAAAAATTGAATTAGCGTAGTCAAGGCGTGTACACGGTGATTCATAAAAAATGTTCGATTTATATTTGACTGTTAACTCCGTCAAATATTAGTCTATGTTGGAGAATTTTGAACTAAAGAGTTATTGTTGAACATTCTGAAAGTTAAAGTTTATGTTCAAAGACTAGTGATCTATCTCCTCAGGCAGGGAAGCGTATAACAATTGAGCCACTGTGGTCGAGCGTACTACATCATAAAGCCTGGGGCCTGACAATCCATTGGCAGACAATATGCGAAATGCATATACAGATTGCCTTGCCTTGCAGCATATTTGGTCATTATGCTTATCAAATTTGAGGGTTTCCGAAAGCGTAACTTAGAGAACCTTCATGCTTTTTGCCCGACTAATTCCAGATATAGCAACAGGGTCTATCATCCGTCCACCATGGCCCCCAGTACTTCTGACAATCATCTCATGTGTCTTATTTTGGTTCAGTTTTAAGTTACATGTAGCCGCCCAATTAGCTGCATGGTATCACTGTTAGAACTAGGGATCAACAGGAACTGTCGTCTGCATATTTCATAATTCTGTTTCCAGGGTGGATTGTCTTGAGTTTAGAAATTGTTACAATAAATTTTTTTGGACCAGTACCAGAACCTTGTACAATGCTTGCATTTATAATTACAATAGTTGATGTGTGCCGATTGAATTTGGTGGAATGATTTCGGTTTTCCAGAAAGGCGATGGTCCAATTGTATATGCAGTCAGGTATTGGCATTTCAGAAATTTGCTCCATCAGGTACGAATGCCGCACTGTATCAAATGATACAAGGTGGACATGTTGGTTGTCTTCCAAAAGTTCTGTAAGGTCGGTGGTCAGTGCTACGAGGGCAGCCGTAGTGGAGCCCAGTGGCGGATCCAGGGGGGGCCCGGCTCCCCCCTTAGACATAACCCTAACCCTAATTCATTCCGTAACCCTAACCCTAAATTCAACACTAACCCATTTAAAATTAATAATAAATTTAAATGAAATCCTCAATAATGAAACAACTTAAGCAAGTAGCCTATTTTTTTATTTTATATTAAATTGTTTGTTTGACTGCAGACATTTTCTAGTTACCTATTGCGCTACATAAATAGTGTATGCGCAGTGTGCACGGTGCTGACGTTAGTTTAAAGCAAAGATAGTCGCTTGTTGTTAAATAAAAGCTTACGCATTCACAAATTATGGGCATCGTCCAAATACCGTGTGTCACCTGATATTGCATTAGAAAAGGTAAAAAAAAAATTCGCGCTCGCTCGCGAATGTCCTCTTTAAAATTCTTAACCAAACCCTAACTTACACCCAATTTAACCATAATGTATTTTTATCAAGCAAATAAGAAAATTTGTGATTTATGACAAAAATCATCAGATTTTGGGGAAGATGAGTTGCAAAATTTTTGGGCCCCCCTTACTGAATTTCTAGATCCGCCGCTGGCCGCACTTTAAAAGACGCACTTTAACACAGTCATAGTCTCCACACAGATACGCAAAACACATTTATACTCAGACACGTAGAGTGCAGACCTTCTCACACATCACACAAGACACACCTTACATGCACACTGCACAGTGCACACCGCAATCACACAAGGCCTACATCCTTACACTCTTCCAGTGGCCTTGTCTATCATTACACAATGCGAAGGATGATCTAAAACTGGAATAACCAAAATAGAAATGATCTCAAATAAAACCATTAAACGAAGATAATGAGCAGACATAGTGATTTCACACGGAATCAATATACAAAAGGCCATTCAAGAAATGGAAATAAGGATTTAATTACATATTGTACGATATCTATAGATTTCTAAAGTGCCTCTTTTGCTATGACCTATAACTAAATAGGAATGATGACCAAGATAAAAGTAATGAACTAAATTTGAAAATTATTCAAAATAGAACGATGATCAAAATAAGAATAATGATATAGAATAGAATGGGAACAATTATATAAAATAGGATGATGATCAAGACTGGGAACGATCAAACATAGAAACAGAAGAAATGGGAATTACCAAAAATTGAAACAAGAGGTCTACCTACAGCCAGCAGCGGTTCTCAACCTTTTGAGACTCCAGGACCACTTAAGAGGTTTTTTTTATCTCCATCACAAAGCAAGACTGAAATTGTGTGAAACAAACCAAAAACCAAGTATCTTAAACCAGAAGAGTCTTGTCATGAATCAGTGTAGTATTGGGTTCGGGCTGTCATGTCTCCATTGAATAGAAAAGAAATTCAAAACCTAGCAAAATCGTCCGTTTCAATGGTTATAATCTTTTTCAAACAAGAAATTTAGGCCTTGTCGCAGACCACCAGCAGATGGCAAAGGACCACTGGGTCTGTGGACCACTGGGTCTGTGGACCACTGGTTGAGAACCACTGATCTACAGTGGGAGGAATGATAATCTTAAAGAGGTGAAGACTTAAAACTGGGCATGACAGTCTCTATTATTAAAATATGAAAATTACCAGTAACTACAACTACTGATAGGCAAATTCCTAGTTTTGTGTCTCATTCTGTCCAGCTTATACTACTCACAATGTACAGCCTCTAACAGCCAACAATGCACCGCTCTGACCGTGAATGCTTCACTTGGGGCAATTCTATACTATGCATTTGGTGCATTTGGAGGACAGTTCCAAGCAGAACGACAAAATCGAATACCACGAAACGGACATGTTGAATCAGAGAGCTGGACAAGACAAGTTGAAGGAGGGAAAGAGTATAACAAGTACACATTTACGCAGGATGCGAACTGGAAAAGAAATGACAACGACAGGTGGAACGGATTATGAGCAGAATGATGACGTGACCGAAGCGGTATTGATCCGAGGGAGCAGGTGCTGCTAGAAATCAACGAACTCGCGAGCATGTTTATCAAAGGGCGCAGAGGCGAGAGGCTCCTCGTCGTACAGCTCAAAGTTGCTCGTGTCGTCTGGACCTTTACAGGTTGGCTTGAACGGCGCCGGTACCTACAACAAAACCAAAGATTAACTAACAAACAAATCGTCCAAAACCGGAACTACAAATTGAATACATGATTGGGTGAAGAACAATATGATAAACCGAATTAATGAACAGTTGAAATAAATAAATAAATGCACAAATGAATGGGATATGAATGAAAGCAAATGGTATGAATTAAATTAATAAACGAACAACTGAACAAATCAACAAATAATAGATGCAAATGATCATGTCATGCGCTTTCTACCCGCGGTCACTGCGTGGCTGCTGGTGCCCACCTCCGCTGACAAACTTTTTCAATTAATAATTACAGATGGAGTCAAGTTTTGTGAGGACTGTTCCCAGCATCCAAGGAGCCATGCTATATTACTATAATCTCTGACCTGGCCCACATTCTTTGAAACTAGGCATCACAGATAAAAAAAAGTTCATAATAAAGAGTATGTTCTATAAAACTACTGATTAACCTATAGCCTCTGTGAACTGTCTGCAACAAACAATTTATCCATTTTATGTAAACTTGCTGAAGATTGTCAGTTTGTGTGAATAACCTAAAATACAATACAATACCTTTTGTTGGTAGAGGGCTATATAATTAGTTCCTTGGAACCATTCGTGATTTTTTATGTCACCGGCCCCGTTTTTCAGGTTGCCAAAGCGACTTGAAGTGTCCACCTGTATAATGTTCGTGAGCAGGTGTTTGAGATCCATCGTAAAATGACTTGGGAAAACCAGCTAAAAATGAAAGAGCACATGATGTGAGAAATGCTTTTAAGGTATTTCAAACATACATGTACAATGTCATAAATGTATGTACATAAAATGTATGAACGATGAACATACAAGAATTCACAACATAAAGACTCTATCATCTAGTCACACGTTCATCAATCCACCAAGGGTCCAAGACAAAAGTTGAGTTGTACCTTTCTTCAGTTCACACATCCCTCTGCGACAATGGTTTGACCGTTCAGCCTAATAAATCACATTGTATGTGACCAGCTGCAATCTTTTATTTCTTGTTCATAATCATAATCTAAATTTTCTAAAACACAACTAAAGTGAATATCAGGCACAAATCTCCTTCCAGCAACCTGGCAATGCTGGCACGTTTCTTGGCTTTCAAGTGGCACTTTAGAAGTTGGGAGATTACGATTCTGCTAAGAGATATACTGCTTTCCTACTTCACTGAAACTTGAATCAGACTCCATTACAGTACAATATTTAGCAGACCTTGCAGGCAACGATCTGTTCGTAGACTTGGATAGGTTGGTCGGCATAAAACGGTGGATATCCAGCCGCCATCTCGTAGATTAGGATACCGAGAGCCCACCAATCAACCGCACGATTATAACCCTACAAAAACAACAGAAAATGAGGTAGAATATACCTAAGGTAAGGTATGGCAGGCAGGGTGAGAGATAGAATTTACAAGAAGCATCACAAGGTATCATCAACAGGTATCACAAGATCTGTGTATTGCATGGTAAGGTAAATAACATAGCATAAGCAATTTACATAGAGTAAATTTATGACAGACAAAATAGAGAAACTTTTGGCAGATAAAGAGCAAAACTACAGACCTTTTGACTTTCTTAACCTCTTTACCGAGATTCCCGAGTTAACTCGTTCACACGGTATGCGTCTATTTACTGATTCGGTATCCCGAATAAAGGCGTGCTAAGGGATATACCAAAGTAAAATTATGTTTTACCATTATAATAACGAATTTCTTAACTATAAATTAGGTCACTACGATAAGCGGACCAACAAATAATAATTATAAAGTCGTACAGTAGGCCGAAACATCGTTAGACGCTGCCGTGGTTGAAAGCGTAGTTGGTCTAACGAGACCTGCCATCGCGGGCGTTTATTGTTTGAGATTGGCGAGTTTGTCCGATGTAGACAATAATAATTATGTAAAACTAACTTCGTCTTCTTAGAATTGCTATGTTATAAAATTATGAAGCCAGAATATCGTACAGAACGACGACAGTTTGCCGTTTGCGTTGTTGTGGGATGAAAACTCGCGATGTGTCCAGCGTAGTATTATTTTCATAGAAACAAGACGGATTCAGTGCAATATTTCGTTATTAGTTCTATAGAAGCACTAATTAGCCTATTTCTGCTGGCATCTATGCTTGTTATTTTGTTTCAACAGAGTAAACAGGTTCTGGATCATAATATTTAGGCTATAACTCTACCCGGCAACATGCGCTTGTTATTGGCCTACAGAGCAAAATACACAATTATATCAAACTGGCGCTTTATAAATGCATTAGGAACAGCAAGGAGCCTAGTCATCCTGAACAATATTATGTTTTTTTTCTGTTTCTCATATCAAACTAGGACTGCTGGACTATTACACTTAGGCATATACCCAAGCACCTTGAATTATAACCTATAGCAAATATGCTAAACTGGCGCTATACAATTTCACCAGGAGCACAACTAAACTGAAATGTGTTGACTTATGTTTATCATAGAAAAGCAGGACCTATAGATTAGCACAGTTATCAGTGTTCTTGTAACCAACCATATAGCCTACAATACATTGCATGATGCCTAAAATTAAATACGCAGTGTAAGATGGATATAAAAAAATGTATTCCTCGGTAAAGAGGTTAAAGGGGCCATACAAACATCCAGACACACACATCCTTCCACAGATGCATACTTTGCTGAGAATGATCTCCGGTGCCAGATATTCCGGGGTACCACACAGCGTCCACGTCCGACCCTTAATGATCTTTGCAAAACCGAAATCAGTCACCTGCAAGAATCCCAACATTGTAACTGTGATTGCACATTTATATAGAATCTCTTAAAGACATACAACTTGATTCTAACCATTCAGCTGTATTCCAATTAGGTGTGCTATAATTGATGCAACCGTATTCTTGCCATACAGCTGCTTTGAATTCACTACACATCTCCAATAGTGTGTAGGGCTGTAGGACCTACTTTCATCCATCCAGTTGTGTTCCAATCAATCCGTGAGCATTTTCTTCCGTCTATGGTGTAAATATTGCAATCCACCTAAGTGTATTCGAATCCATCAAGATCCATTCGAATCATTGTAGGTTCAGCTTTAATCAATCCAAATGTATGCTAATCAATAATGTGCATATTGCCACAGCAGAATATAGACAAGCAGAAAGCTAAGTGGGTAGGTAAGTATCAATTTGGCAGCTTGCAAATTGCGAATGTCAAGTAACATTTGAAGACCGTGATCCAAGAAGCAGTCACAAAAAGATCTTGAAATTTGGACGACTGCTCAAGTTGATGATGGCGATGCAATTCATCTTGGAATTGTACTTGATAAAGCACTTCTTGGTCAGAGTGCCTCACTCGGATTCTGGTTCGATGCGTTAGCCAGCTAACTCGAACTCTCTCATTACTCAAGGTGCTAGATAATGATCGAAGGCATTCACTGCTCCATGGATTCAACTGGGATACATCATTATCTCCCAAAATATTAGTGTTGTTATTATTATCAATCGTTTCTTTACCTTGAAATACATATGAAAACATGAATTTGTAATATGGGTATGTATTATTATTCACTAAATTTGTAACACGCGCAAGGTCGCACTGAAATGTGAAGCGCGGTTAGTCAGTCACCAGGTAGAGGGCAGTTTAGTTATCCAAATGCTTGAAAGACAAGGAGAAATAGTGAGTTTTGAGCCGTTTTTTGAAAGAAAGAAGTGAGTTAGAGCTGCGAAGAGAGAGTGGTAGTCGGTTCCATTCTTTAGCCCATAACTGTCTTGCATCTTGGCTGATCTAAGAGATCGTAAGCAACGGGAAGGGGTGTAGGGATGAAGTAGAGAATGAAGGTAAAGAGGTGTGCTGCTGTTGAGGGCTTTGTACATCAAACAGGCTAATTTGAATTTGATCCTGAAATCAACAGGAAGCCAATGCAGCTGCTGGAGTAAAACCGATGAGCTTGTACGCAATCGAACATGCAGGACGAGCTAAGGAGTTTTGAATGCGCTGCAACCTCTTGAGTTCAAGTTCCGAGAGACCAACAAAAATTGAATTAGTATAGTCAGGCGTGTAGATACAAGAGAAGAAAGAGGCTATGGTTTGTGACATACTCATAGTCAGAGCTGACCTGATGTGATGTATTGTCCTGATGTAATAGAAACAAGATTTAGAGAGGCTTGTTATATGTGGTTGAAGTGTGAGTTTACTGTCTAGTCACTCTAGTGTGACCCCAAGCGTTCTTACAATATCAGATAGTGGCATGGCCGATCCTGCAATGTCGATGCAGGATGTATATTAAGTGGTTCGGGAACAAACCATTAATGAATTATAATTAAATATCTCCAACCAATAATATATATCATATCTATTTTAATTTTAAGAAAATATCTTGCACTGAACTGAAATAACTATTATAGCTGTCACCAATAGCACTGTCACTGTCAGTCTGTCATAACTAATAACATTGTTCCTGTTATTATAATTTCATTTTTAAATTCTTTTTGAAATATAAATAATCAATCAGGATTGTAAGATTGAAGCAAACACTAATATTGTGCCTATTATTGCAATTATAAAATCAATATATTTATTTTTCTTATCATTTCTACTACTCCAACTACAATTATTCTTTGCTTAAGCTAAAAGTAATGTAACTCAAATGAACAAATTCAGTAATATGCAAATGTAAATCATCGTTTTTCAGTGACTCACAAAAGCCAGATCATTGAGATAAGCCGATCAACCATGTTTAGCTCATGTGCAATAAGTCACTTAAGTCTTTCTATTTTGGTCGTGGCTGGGCTGGGAGCGCCTCTGAGTAGTTTCTTGAAGAGGCAATATATAAATGTCCAGAATGAATGAATGAATAAGCAGTGAGATAATGAGTTAGATGCAATGAACAATGAAACCTTGACATAGCCATTGTTGTCAATGAGCAGGTTTTCTGGCTTGAGGTCCCTGTAGGCGATGTCAAGGTGGTGCATATACTCAAAGGCCATCGCCACCTGTGCTCCATAAAACTGTGACATTGGCTCACTAGAGGGCAGAACAATATTTGCTGTCATTCGCCAGATGGCGATACAATATCAAGGTGAAATGGATCATTCTTTATCTCAATAGTAAGTTTTTAATCTGTGTATTTATCCAAATCTTTTATTTTGTAAGCATCAGATGATGAATACCTTATTTATGCATTGACACATAAATCTCAGTTCTACCAATCGATCCTTCCATACATGCAGTCAATCATCCATCCATCCCCGTTCAGTCATTAATCTACCCAACTAGTCATCGGGTATCAACTAATTCATAGTTCGATCCATACATCATTATTTTAGTGATATTCTAATCATTTAAATATTTCCTTGTCACTCCATCTGCTCGATCCCTACCCCACATAACCACTAGCACATTTTCTGATCATTCTCTCTAGTACTTGCTCTAAGTTTTCAGTGCAATTGCTTTCCATTAAACTGAATACCTATTCTGTCATTAATTTATGCCTTTATATCAGCGGTTCTCAACATGTTGCCGGTGGTGTGCGAGCAGGCTCTAGAATTAAACATTTTTTATTTGAAAAATTGAAAATTTTGAAAATGCTATGTCTTTAATTTCAAAGGCAAAGAAATTTTTTGAAAGTGTCATTATTCTCTTTAAAATGTCATCAGTGATTTCTGTAGGGGAAAGCTGATTAATATTTGAAAAATTTGTGTGTTCTCTGAAAATGGTTGTCAACATTCGTTTTAGGGATTTGCAGGTTCGCTAATCAAAAATTTGTGCTGTGATCTGCGACGCCGAGGAAAACTTTCTAGGTGGTCCAATGGTTCATGA
>JAQFXW010004121.1:0-11324 GCA_034693945.1 Dendrobaena attemsi
TCCTAGAACTCCCTCTCAAACTTTCCTTTCTTACCTTAAGACCGTTTTATTTACCTGCGCTGGGGTTGGGAGCACCTTTGAGTAGCATTCTTGAAGAGGCTCTATATTAAATGTTCTTAATGACTGAATGAATTAATGAAAGAGAGTGGAAGACATGGATGGACAATGTCAGCGATGATCTGGGAAAGAAAAATGCAGATTTAACCATGATTGGTGAAACTATCAGAAACAGAGAAGTCTGGAGAAACTTCGTAAGGGCTTCATCGTCAGGAAACTGATGGAAGAGAACAAGAAGATTTGCTTTTTCAAATATAAACTATAAAAATGCGAATTATGACTGTTACTTCAAATACAATTCCTATCACATTAATAAAGCAAAATCTGATTAAAATGAAAATATTAGAAACAAGATACCTTAACTTCAAGAAGACCACCATATGGAGTACTGACAATCCTCCATAGCCCAACTGCGAAACCATAGCTTGAAAGTACTACAAAGCATTAATTACACGAGTAATTTAATAAATTTAAGAAAATAGATGTTTGTATGGAAAAGCTATACTGGCTACTGGGGGGTCCGTAGCTCAGTTGAGAGAGCGCTGGTTGATAAGCTGAGTAGTCATAGAGCGCTAGTTGATAAGCTGAGTAGTCATTGTCATGGCCTGGGTTCAAGACTCACACAGGGCAGTCATTTATTTAAGTTTGTGTTAGCTGCCAACGACACTTTTCTGTTGTGTTGTTTGTCTCAGGTCATTTGGAAATAAGATCGCCCCTCAGCTACTGGTTTGGGCATACCAGGAGCATTCCAGCACTTGGCCATTATAGTGTTAGGCAGCGAGCCTGCTGTTAAGCCTAGCTGCGTGTCGTGCTAGTGGGCAGTATTTTGTATAACTTGTACTTGTAAGAATCGCGGTTAGCGATTAATCAATTAAAAAGAATAAAATTATTATTATTAATGATTATTACTTCCAGTCTACTTCAATTCAGATTGCTGATATGCTGGCACAGCACACAGAGCAACACCCAAACAGCTGTGGCACAAGTACTCCCTTAAGTTTATTTTGAGGTAGCTACAGTATAGTCTCAGACCAAAGCATGGTTAATACTGCTACATTAAACTAAAGTGCATAATTTTGTCAGAGTTTAATGGTTGAGAACAAGAAATGTAGTCCCGGAAGATACTGAAACAGCAAGAGGCACAATGCACTCAGCCCCCAATCAATAGCCAGATATGCAAAACATGCCCTTGTTAGTTCCTTAGTCTGGAACATCAGTGGGTGTAACCCAACCTCTTCTTCATCTATCCTTCCCCTTGACAGCCAATAGTTGATATAGTAAATAGCCCAATTTAATATGGGTGTTAAGAAAGGTCTTTCCAACCTGGCGAAGATTCAAAGCACAGATTATATACACATGACGAGTGACAAATATAAATAAGGTTTTCGTCCTATGCTTATACAGCAAGTCACTGGATGCTCAGGATGCTTTATGGTCAAAAATGCAGCAGTGGGTAACTGCCTTGTCCAATGCTCCACTGTACAGCCGCTTGCCTTTGTCTAGGCATCATGATTGGAACAATTTGTCTGTTTCTAGACATCTGTGCGTCTTCCTTCGTGTATTTTTCTGTGTTCAATTGCGTGTGGGCCTCTGTCATACAATGCCTGTATTAAGTATAATATCTCACCAAAACTCACATAAATGTCGCACTTCATTGAAGCTCAAAGAACCCCCACTTTGCTGACGTGAACTGTATTGTCCTAATAGCAAAACAAACAGACAATTATGTGATCTCGGCTTTGATAATCTAAGACTGTAACAGTTAGCCTTTAAAATATTTACAAGCATTACAAGCTCTACAGCTGAGGAAGATGGAGAAATGATCTTCATTTGACCTGAACTATCACAGAGAATGTAGACAGCCAAAAACATAATGCTGTGCTTCCGGAAACCTTTTTTGGGGCAACTCAAATAATCTTGTGAAAATATATTCAATTGCCAAAAAAATTTAAATAATCTCTTGTTCAAAAATAATTTTTTCCTTGTAACTTTTTTCGAATCGTGAGGTACAAAATGGACTTCTATCACTAACTATCCAAACAGTAAAAACCCAAATAAAGTTTGAAATTTGAAAAATGGCAACCTTGGTGTAATAGAAGGTGACACCAAAATCACTAGTTTTATGGCTACAGGCTTTAGCATGCCATAGTCAAGTGCAAACTGGTGACATAGAATCACATAAAAAAATATTTAATCCCTTAACAATCTTTTCCTACTTACCCTGTTTTTAAACATCTGTACTGAAAACACATCATTAATTTTGGGGGGGCTTGTCTAAGTCATTAGTTAAGTCGAAAGTCTGTGTGTATAATTATTAATTCTGAGCCGATGTAAAATAATCTTTACATATATATATATATATATATATTTTTTTTTCTGTATACAGAATTTCCTATGCAAATTAAAATTAAACTTTAATTACATGCATCATTGGCGAGTCACTGCATCCAGACCCAGTAGGTCACCAAGAAAGACCTACTGAAGGCATGCTGAGAACAAGCAGTAGTACTGCTACCATCATTATACATACTTTAGATTGATCAAAAGTTATTTTTAAAAGGTACAGGAAATAAATTTCAAAACATTTAAATAGTAATAAATCTCAAGCTGTCAAATCTAGACAGCTGATGACAGTATACCCCAGATATATCTAACATATTTAACACACAAATATTGAAAAAGCAAATGAAATTGTCAAATCGTACCATGTATTTGATTTCTTCGCCTTGTGTAAACCAATACAGATGCACTCCGGAATTTGGTAGATGTGCTTGCTAAATGCAAGACATCCTTCAATGGTAAAAACGAAAGGATTTTCACAAGTAGCTCCGATGGAAATTCAGACAGCATTGAGATGTTCTTTTAGGCAAACATTCAATCAGTATCTGCACAAATATTACCCATACATCGATACATAACTTCACAATGTCTTAGCCTCTAATTTTGTATAACACAAATAATACAATATACCATTTTCAGCATCACGGGAGGTTGAGCCCCCATCTGACAACATATTAACATCCTACTTAAACCCTGAAAAAATGATGACTAAAAAAAGGTCATCAACTTTTTTGGCGGATGCAATGAATTCATTTTCGGAAGTTGGGATCAAAAAAGTCAACTTTTTTCGGAACTTGGAAGCCCCCAAGAGCGGAACCCAAACTCCCCATGTCCACACAGCAAGCACACTTTCACAGTAGTCAAAGGCCACGATGTCTTTGAATCCCGATGTTTCATTAGATAGGCAGAGATGCTCTATAGAGAACTGTTAGTGCGGTCATTCAGTCACTAACTATTCCATCATGGTTCAATCACGGGAACCTACAATTGCGTGGCATCCCTTCGAATGGACAAGCGGTAGTGAAGGATCTTACCCGGAAGGTCAAGATCATATTATAAAGCCACAATAGAAAATCGATTCACCTTATTCTGTCACTTTATTGAAGTCCGACTCGTAAACACATTATATAGCCGTTCGAATAATGGCTACTGAGTATCAAATTATGAAAGGGCTTCCGAGTGTAGGAGTAAAATAGGGCCTTTGGTGTCACTTTAGAACTATAGGGACTCCCGAACCAGAGGCCTCTCGAGTTACTAAGTATTATAACAAACAGACAAAATCGCATTGGTGAGAGCTCTGTATGAAACCAATTGAGGCTCTTCAACATAATGTGGCAAAGCATTTACTTAAGCAATGAATTGAACTTTCAGTCTGCATAGTACTACGAGGAGCCAACCTCTCCACAGCAAATCTTCATTACCAATAGCATACCCATTGAACTTTTCACTAGTTAGAAACATTTTTCATGTTGTACTTAGTAAGAATGGTTCATTCGCAGAGTCAACAGACAGTCTGCTCATTTCCTTCCTCAATTGAGCTTTTATCAAGAGAACGCTCTCTCAACTAGTTCATCTCGTCCAAGATTGTAAAATTTAGAATTATTCAAAACTTGCATTTAGGCAACGTATATTACCTTCGATCCATGGTCATAGCTACGCTTTATACCGTGCTCTTATTCTGTGCTCATAGTCTGGAAACAAATCACCTAGACCTAGGACCATAATCCCAGTCGTCTAGACCAAAGTTCAAACATTAAACTAACGGCCAGTCACACTTAATCGATTTTAGCCTAACAACAAATCTTTGCGGGACCTGACCTCGTGGAGAACTGACTCGGCCCACCACAGACTTTTGACCAGCCTGATGATGACTCCATGCAGCGCTTGTAAATACGCAGGTGTCCTAAACATGGCGATTGAACCGAGCACTCAGCTCCTCACAGCATCCTCTCATTTGAGATCTGGGAGTAAATGGCATTACAAGTTTTAACACAAAACACGATATTGTTGCTAAACCTCCTGTAAGAATTAGAACACTCGGACAATCATTCTCATGCTAATTTCAGAGTTAAATGTATTCTTTCTCAAACACACCATGGGCAGAAGTTCTTCGCCAGACGTCGGGCATCCCAAATTAACATCAGAAAACATGATAATAATACCAAGAATAATACTCAAAAAATAATACTCAGAGTCAAGGACTTTTCTAGGCGCGTGATTGGCTGAGCTAAAAATAGAACTCACAGAATTCATTTGCTATTTATTATTATAAGGTCCTTGCGCAGCACCACCATCGATGAGCACCACAACCAGCGATTCCGTTAGTGTGCGTCCTGGCGTCCGGGACTCCCAAATTTTGAGGCTGGACTCCAAAAAATAAAGATGCGGCGTCCATGGACGCCAATCAATTGTGAATGAATTCCAAAATAAATTAACGGTGCGTCCGTGGACTCCAAAATAAATTACCGCGGCGTCCAAATGCTGTGTCACATGATATTTAATTAAAAATGGTTTAAAAGAATTTCACTCTCACGCGCGAATGTTCTCTTTAAGCTTCTTAACCAAAATCAGGTACACTTTTCGTACAAATAATCACCTTTGGTTATCTGCACTCTTGCTTTGGCTATCTATATATTCGGAGAATTTACGGATAACCTGCTACCGCAGGGCCTTAAAAACCTATGGGACTCCAAAATTGATGGGCGTGGCATCAATGACTCCTCTTTGACTAACGTCTTGTACTCGAAATTTTGCTCCCTGGTACGTCCAGGACTCAGGAAATTCAATCGTTAACGGAATCACTGACCACAATGCCTATTTTATTCTGCAGGAATGGAAACTCTAGTTGGATGTCTCGTTTACCAATGGATTATATTACAGCAGTCTACATAGTAATAATAGTCTATGAATAAGATTTATTTTTAGTATAAGATATAAGATTTATAACAGGCTGGCTTAAAGCGTTACAGACCCATTATGTCAATTGCAATTATTTAAATACTAACTGTAACCCGTACAAAATTACGGACTATTTTAATCAACGACACTAACGCTCTGCAATTGAAAATCTAAAACTCAACCTGGCTTCGTCCCCCTTATATAACGTCACACATACACGTGGCACACGCTGTCATCCTTATAGCAGTGTCCAATCTAAAAACGATAAACTACGCTTATATTGGTGTCGATCAATTTATTCGCTATGGCGTTATTCGTTAGGTGCGCCTCTGAGTAAATAGTTATCATTTTCAAATTTACATTTTTATTCGCATTAAAATAGCCCCTAATTGTTTACTGGTTACAGCTAGTAATAAATTTAAATGCGCTCGCTCAATGATGTGTATATAAGCGTTCTCGAAAAAATATTCGAGCTCCGAGAACGTTATCGTCAGTTACATTACTGGTTACACCGACGATTAAGCGAATCATGTATATCGATGAAGCAGATCGACAAATGGCTTAAGTTTGCTTATGGCGTGAACAATTGCGTGTTCAGTATAGCCAAAGACATAGTAGAGTAGTCTACGACTCTACTATCTTTGGTATACCCGTGACTCCCGTGAGCAGCCTATGCAGTTCCAGTGAGTCCAGTCCTCTCCAAAGAAGTTCGCAATATCAACTTTCTTATGCAGCAGGTCGTTGCCCGCCACTGCTGCCAGACTCAGTATAGGGCATCGATATCTATTTATAGACCACCCAGACCATCGACGAATATGTTGGTGTCTCAGACCGGCGCCATCTTCCTCGCCAGTCTGAGTCTCTGAGAATCGCACTAGTTTTGTGTGAACTGCACCACCGACATGTCATTCCATTGATACCAGCCAATCACCGAGTTCAATAATGGGTATGCCAAAATTGCCTCCAGTAGCTACGAACTGCGCGGTACTAATTAGACCTACTTGTCTGGAACACTCATCACTCAATTAATTGTAAACCTAATTCACTAAGGACTTATTATATGCCCATTCACCTACCAAACTGCAGTCTTGTTGTCAAGACCTGAAACCTCATGACCAAGACCTTGAACCTCAAGACCAAGATCAAGACTTGTATTCTCAAGATCAAGGCCAAGACCAAGTCTTTTAGTACCAAGACCAAGACTTTGAACCTCAAGACCAAGATTTTTAGTCTCAAGACAATTCAAGACTTGAAATCACTCGTACATACACATGATAAAAAATTGTATGTCGGTGTTTTACTGAAAAATAAAACAATCATTTCTTTCTAATAAAGCAAAAAGATTCCAGCAATAATCATTTTTTAAAGTCTGTCATGTGAAGTGCTGCTTATTTCTGTTGCATTTATAAACACCAAATCACTCAGAATTTTTTACCAATATCTTCTGTGTGGTGGCTGTGGCCTCATAAGAACCCCACCATGAAAGAAAAGAAAAAATATTCTGCAGGTGCAGAAGTCGCTGCTACACAAAGACAGTCTTGTTGTCAAGACTTGAAACCTCAAGACCAAGACCTTGAACCTCAAAACCAAGATCAAGGCCAAGACTTTTATTCTCAAGACCAAGACCAAGACTTTTAGTCTCAAGACCAAGACTTTGAACCTCAGGACCAAGACCAAGACTTTTAGTCTCAAGACCATTCAAGACTTTTGAAATCACTCGTAGGCCTATGTACACATGATAAAAAAAATTATGTGGGTCTCTTAATAATGAAAAATAAAACAATCATTTCTTTCGAATAAAGCAAAACAAATTCCAACAATAATTATTTCCCAACATCTGTCACATAAAATAGTCTATTTCTGTTGCATTTTATCAGCGCCAAATCACCAAAATATTCTGTGTGGCCTCATAAAAATCTCACCATAAGAAAAAACATTCTGCAAGTGCAGAAGTGAGAAGTTGCTGGGACACAAAGATGCACAAGTCGTGTCTTTAAATCCTCCCATATTTGGTTTCTCATTGTATTATAACATTTAATAACTTTGAATTCACTGAACATCCAAGCAAAAATAGCAAGAGCTAGAATAAGTCCGCAAGTAGGCCTATCCAAAACCTAGCAGTAATAATTGGAACTTCATAGAACTGGAAGTCACTAATGAATATTATATATATTGACTGAATATTATACATACTTTACATAGTGCTTTGAATAATAAGTAAGTAGGCTAAGTAATCATTTATTACTGTTTTCATTAACTTTTCAAAAAGTCTTCGTCTTGGTCTTGAAAAATCAATATATTCTCAAAACCAAGACTTTTAGCCTCAAGACCAAGACTTTTGGCCACAAATCCAAGACCTTTGGCCTCAAGACCAAGACCTTTTGTCTCAAGACCAAGACTTTTAAAAGACCGAGGACAACAAGACTGCCAAACTGTAGTCTGATAAGACTGACATACCGTTAGTAGACCAAGATATTTGTTTAAAATACAATAAGACGCTCTGACGATAACGCATAAAATGTATACAGGATAATAAAAATTATAAGAGAAGTAATCTAACTTGTAATAGTTTTGGCCCTTGTTTATAATATTATATGGTAGGTTGTAGATGGAATAATTAATGTTATATTATTTTGTACAAGGTTCTATAGGCGTTTAGCTCTTTTCCTTATCTTTTCCAAACGTGCTGTATCAGATGCTAGAGTTAGCCCCCACCAAGATAGGCAAGCATAGAACAGCCTGCACATCAATGTTCCGTTGGTGATACTTTGGATTGATGAGGGTGGGGGCACGTGTTTTTAGCTTTCTAATAGCATTATAATAAAAAAGAGAATTTGAGGTGATCAATATAGGCCATAATTCTAAGGTTATCTTGGAGGATGAGACTGAAAACTTTTACTGTTAGATTACTTCTCTTATAATTTAGTTGTAGACATGGGCGTCCGCAGAAATTTTTCTAGGGGGGGGGGTGCAAAACTTATATTTTTGGCACAAACAAATAAGAAACAAATAAGTCATATATTCTGATAATAGTGATCATCCATCGCGTTCTCATAAACCAAATAATATTTGGTTTATTAAAAAGAAAATTTCCATTTTCACAAATCGGCAAGGTCTTCGACATGCTCTTTGAACTATAATTTTGACATAATTTTGCAAGCAAAATTGTTGTTCTGCACAATGCTATTTATTGCATGCTAGCTACATGTTTCAAGATATTATTTTGAAAATGTAGAATATGTGAAAAATCCAGGGGAGTCGCCCTCTTGCGCCCCCCTTTGGACGCCCATGGTTGTAGAAGGACAGGTATGTCACAGATCTAAGTAAAATTCTTAGAATTTTAAGTACTAGCTGTACTTGGCTGTAGTGGTATTCAAAATAGTGATAGGATTTGTAATGGTTCTAACATGTTGACAATGCCTATTAATAATTAATGTGACGATGTTGGTGGTGTTTGTCTGGAATGAATGATAATTATGGCAGTGATTTAAATGTTCACAAATGTATGTAATCGAGTGATGTCCATTTTCATAATATGGTAATACACCAGCCACTTCAACAAAACTATACAAATTGCTCATAATATTAAGTCCTCTATAATTATATATAATTTCTTCTAACAGTCCACACGACGCCATAAAATAGAAAATGTTACATTTTTGGTAAATAGTCCTTGAAAATTTCATTGAATGAAGAAAAAACATGGCAACAATTCTGTTTAAATCGTGAGTGACGGCAAAGATAGATCTGGCCTAGCAAAGCCAAGAAACTTTCGATCACCTGATGTTGCAAGACTTATGTGCATAATCACTCACAAGATGAGCCCACAAAGCGTCTGAACTAGCTCGAATTTTCACTTTCAATGTGACTTATAATCACGCATTTCAATAAACAAGTTCTTATCTCATCCTATAAATTCATTCATTTTCCTATTCAACCCATCATATGATCGGCAATTACTCTAGTATAGGCTACTTCACTCAATATACTTAATTAGAATGTTATCACACAAAATGTAGTTATAATTTATAAATTTAACTTTTATCATCAAAACTAAAATACTGTATTAAAGTCACCTGAAATATTTGATATTGGTACCTAGGGCTTTGTTGTACCCATAATTTAAGTTGTTGCACTAAAACATTATTCCCACAATTCAGCTCTATGCTATGTATGGTGATTGACGAAGGGTTTTCAAATACTCTCCATAGCATTCTTCGCTGTGAGCACACACATCCAAAGCCCGAGATGTATCTCCATATGTATATCCAATCTCAAAGCGTTTTTCTTGAGAAACAGATAACAGCAACATTACTATAATGATTATCCAAATACATCAGAATAATGAACAAGTTTGTCGTTACTTTCAAATTTAAGTTATTGTATTAATAAAGTAATTCTTTGATCAACCCAAGGTAGCATTGTAGTAAGCCAACTGCTTGGTTGACTTAATTGTAAATTCAGTTGGCTACTTATTACCTTCAACTTTAGAAAGGAAAGTGTACTAAAGTGACTGGGAAATTAAAGCTGTTGGTAACTAAGGTGTTAACCACTGAACCTTGCGATATTATGTATCTAACCCATAGTACCATCTAAGATTTCTGCCACTTACACTAGCTGAACCATAAAGAATAAAGTCTAAAATGAACAAATATGCAAGAACATCGATCATGAAAGCTTATTCTGCTTATTTAACACGTTGACTGTTAGGAACGAGGTATCTCGTCATGAATTAGGTATGTCTGGACGCGAGGGACGAGATATCTCATTCTCCAGAGTCCTGTATTGATAGGCTTAACAAGGCAAACAATGCTACAATAGATCTTGCCGTCTCAATGGTCTTTGACAGCAGTGATGCGTGTCTGATTAGCATTTGAGTCGATTCAGCACAGGCTGTGATCCATTAGACCAGCGGCGAGCGCCGAGAAGCGTATACAGAATTTAAATTATGACACGGCTTCTGCGCTTCGGAGAACAATAGACCCGTCGGTGTCACTGTAACCCCCATCGAATGATCAGTTAGATTCTCTCGCTGTTGAAAGAAAGTTCCCCTCGCGGAGAGTGTGTTAAACCTGAACAATGAACATCTGAATCAGTGAGTGATATATTTATAAATAGGCTATTAGTTTTCATATTCTCCTAGTCAAAAGATAATTTCTCATTAAACCATAAAATCAATTTTTACATAGTGAATGTATCAATTAATTTGTTTGTAGTGTATCAAATGAAACAGTTCCTGATTGTGTGCTTTTCCTGCTCAAAGGGATAATCTTAAACTATGGCATTAGAACTGCAAACCTTGTATGTATGCCATCATTCATCAGACCACTCAGATATTCCAGAAGAGAACAAAATTACCTCGTAGTTCTTTCCCGACAGCTTGTCTAAGCTATCCCCACAGGCTCCTCTCAAGTACTTGCGACAGGCTTCGATGACTTCCACATCTGTAAATTTGGCAATTCTTGTTATATAATTACACTCAACTACAGTATGCAAAAATCCCAAGAACACCTAATTTCATCTTAAGCAAAGCTAATTTTTGGCGTTCGAATTTAAACGGCCGATTTACAAATCATTTCGTGCAGTCCCAGCCCACTGATCGATACATGGCAGCCAATCACTCCTAATGCTCTATGGTTGCTGGTCAATGAAACCATTGCTATTGAAGTGTTTCAGTCATATTACAGCCTCTGCCAGTAACCTTCCAGTCTGTTGCTTCATAATTGAAAATGAAACAACGCTCTGTTGCTTTTCTTGTTTTGCAATACAGCTGATTGATACTCCCACTGTCTCCATTGATACCCCATTTACTCAACTGAGTCCTACAAGTCCAAACATAAGAAGACTCACTTGGTTTTTTACAGCATACACCGTTTAGAAGTGCGTTAACGCACCATTGAAATGGCCGATGTCATTATTATTTATCACTTTCCGTCTCAGATGTTCCTCTCACTTTAACCCTTAAACCGCCACATACTTTATGGGGTTAATGCACCCCAGACGCCGAATACTTTTTAGTTGCAATATAC
>JAQFXW010004122.1:0-11323 GCA_034693945.1 Dendrobaena attemsi
AAATTATATATTAATATATATATTAAGTATGGACTTCTAGACATGCAGAGGACATGTAGAGCCTATCTGGTGGTCTGCAAGCGCTCAGAAGTCCATACTTAATATATATACATATATACATATATACATATATGCACCAACAGTTGCTGATGCAGAAAGGAAATTCCTTTCGCTCGCTCGTGCCAATCAGGAGCCTTGGATGCGCCGCAGAAGAAGCAAAGGCAATTATTCTAAAGAGTTTTTTTATGATCGGCGACCGAGAGAATTGTTGTTGACGAAATTAAAGGACCATAATAGAGACAGACAGCAGTTTATTTGGCGCCTGAGCTGATCGGACCAGACTAGAATTATCAGTGGTGGATTTAGCGAGAGCTCAACGGGTATAATTATATGCTTCAGGGTGAAACTGCAGATGAAATGCACTTTCAGACCATATTATACGCCATGCATGCTTATAATTGCCTCATTTCCTCTGACCTCCTGGAAATCGACCTTCGGACCACCACGGACTTTCTTCTGACTAACCCTTTTGACTTAGCGCAGCGCTCGTGAAGTACCTGGTGCCCAGCGCTTGGCTTTACTGTGCGCTTTAGAAATCTCGAGATTACAATTACTATGTTGCTCTCTTGCTGAAGGAGGTCTTTCTACTGCACGGGATCAGTTAATCGCACCGTTTCTCCGACTTTCTAGTCTTCATACAACACAACAATCAAAGGCTTAAAGTGGTTCAGAAGACATTTAGGCCTAGTAGTAGTAATCTGTAGTTCTCAATGTAGTATATCTCTCCCAGCTTCCCCTTAAAAGCTGCGATACTGTCCTATCATCCAATCCGTTCCGCAAGTCTACTTAGGCTTATACACCACTTTTGCAATAAATAATTTCTACCCTACTGCTCCTTAATACTAACACATCTCAATAGTTTTCTTGAAGAGTCTAGAGGTGTTAAATAAATTACCGAATGAATGAATGAAACTTCTGTACCTTTTCATGATATGTATTTTCTTTTACTTAAAATGCTGGATCCACCATCAGATGGGAAATGCTTTTGGTGAAAAACTACAACACGACGTGGAAAAACTACAACACGACGTGATAACAAAAATTTTGGATTGTGACCTTAAAAGATTCCTACGCAATGCAAAACGACATAGGCCTATTACTGAAAGTCCGGGATACAACGTAAATCTGTAGTTTGACTACATTCAAGGAATGAAATGTGAGAGTCAATGAAACTAAGCATAAAACATTTCCGAATTTACAATGTAAGCTGTAGCCTATGCGCACGAACACCGTATCTACTCTGTAGGCCTACAACTGATGTTTTGCGTATACTGGACACTGACGCAATAGAAATTGCTTATATGCTAAAGACTATATGGCCTACTATAGGCCCTCTAATTGTATACTTCTACTGTTGATAGCACCTGTACATTTGACGAAATTATTATGCTTTTGAAAGGGAAAGAATTCATTGCCTAACAGGATTGCAGTTTCTATTGAGCATAGGGAGGCCTTACATCTGCCAGCGGTATACAAGATCTTTCTGACAGATATTTTGGTAGGAGCTCAATCCATCTGACAGCATCAGATTTAATTAGGTTATTACGCATCCGGGCAAAATCTGTGGAGTAGGAAATAGTGCAAACAAAGGTGATTGCGAGAGAGTCAGTGCCATGCTTCTAAAATACATATTCATAATTATTATAATAATCTTTCTGTGTACATTAGTACCGATTCTGTTAAATAAACCCGGGTAGGCCTATAAATCCCTTCGTTTATTAAGAGTCGCCTGTTTATATTTAAGCACATACACAGCGCGTGTCTGAGATGCTCTGCAAATATAGGCTACCCAATAAGATTCGTGATTTTTCTATATGTAGGCGCAGAGATCTGATATGCTTACTTAGTAATGCATGGACAGTTGCACAAAGCAATTAGGTCTGGTGTATTGTTATAGTCCACGTATAAGCTATAATATATCATAGCATCATCATTAGGCTTATACGTGGACTATAACAATACACCAGACCTAGTTGCAACTGTCCATGAAATAGTAAGCAAGCATATCAAATCTATAGTCACAAGACACACGGATACAATCGTGTAAGTCACAGTGGCACTTCAAGATCGCGTTTAAAAACGTGTGTGTGTGTGTGTGTGTGTATGTGTGTGTACTGTAGCCTGTAGGACCAGTAGGTGTGTAGGTGTACGTGCTTGTTGAAGTGTGTGCTAGTTGTGGAAAGGTTACTTTTAAATTTCAGTTTCTTGGGTTTTTAAGCTGAAAAGTAGGAACACTAATTTTTTTAAAATTTATATCCCTGCAAGTTATAGCGAAAACAGTAATTTAAGTAGGCCTATTATAACCCAAAACTACAACTCTAATTATAATAATTTCTATGAAAGACATTAACATTAAACATTTCATCAACAGAACAAAAGTTATTCAACTTTGTGGGACGTCACCCACTGTTTTTGATGCTTTAGATAACGTTTAACAGCTTTTGATATTTTGTTCTGGCAAAAGTAGAATTCTTTAGGCTCAAAAGTAATTAACATTAACACATAACCTCAGTATTTTATCAAAGTATTTCAAACGCAACAAAAGTTACAACACTTTTAGTGAGTCCACATACATGCACTGTACTCTGATAATTGAAAAAGTGTAACGCAGCAAATGTTATAAGAAAAATTGCTGTAACTTTTGTTAAATTTGAAATAATTCTTTGATAAAATTTGGTCATTATATGTAAATAGGAATTGCCTTTAAGCCTATAAAATTTAATTCAAAGATTTTCATTTTTGGCAGAAATATTAGCAAAAACATGCTTACCGTTTTCGAAGCATCAAAAAATAATGGGTGACGTAACTAAACGTTGAATAACTTTTGTTCTGTGTTAAATATTTTCGTAAAATTTGTGAGTTACGCGTAAATATAAATTGTCTCTCAGTCTGTATAATTTTATTTGAAAATTCTTAGTTTTGACCGAACTATTTGAAAACAAACCAAGTGTTCTCTCTTTTCTTCGGCCACTCTGTATATTGTATTGTATTTTCTTTTAATAACACAACTGACAAACCGCAGTAAGCTTACAATTAGAGAATTCTAAAAAAAAAATATATATATCGATATTGTTTCTTTATGATCAGTCAACAAGTGGGCATAATATAGAAGCGCTTGAGCCGAACGACGTAAAAATGAATTGACGTATGCTAAATGTATCTTGGCATGACACACCAAGGCTAGAAAGTGGTGAGGACCAAATTTTCTGCTCATAGGGCTCCAAGCTATCCGATGGTCTTGAAGGGTTGATGAATTCATTTGATCTGCCAATATCCGGAATATAGCTTAATTTTCTATACACGATTTTGGGCAGAAAGGCTTTAGCGGAAGAAATGAGAAGTTCTGGTTCTTGAATCAGTCAAAGAATGAAAATAGTCCCAGTTTGGTTCAGGGACTAAGAACTCCACCGGTTGTAGTCACATGATCAATAGAATTTCTGACCGCTGCTCCAAGAATGTGCCATCAGTCAATCGAAATTGGACTGAGCTCACTTCTGGGAATTGGACTGACCTTTTCGTTTGATTGAAAGGTCTACATTTACCATACATTGTCTTTCTTATAGCTTAGGCCTACTTGCTTCTGTTATTACTCGTTCGTTTTGTGTGTGTTTTTTATCCTATATATTCTGTACGGTGTACATAGCAGTGATATTTTACTTCTGAAAATAATTTCTAATTCAATTCTAATTCAATTCTCTCACCCTGAATTTTACTTCTAATTATAATTTTACTTCACAAATAATTTTACTTCTCATTATTGCTGTCTCTTTTGTGGAAATGTAAGGATGTATACAAGTATGGACTTACGACGTTTATAGGTCCTAAGCTTAGATGCACAGTTTCAGTGGCGGATTCAGAGGGGGGCCCGGGCCCCCCCCCTTAGACATAACATTAACCCTAATTCATTCCATAACCCTAACCATAATTTCAATGCTAACCCATTTAAAATTAATAATAAATTTAAATGAACTCCTCAATAATGAAACAACTTAAGCAAGTAGTGTATTTTTTAAATTTTATATCAAATTGTTTGTTAGACTGCAGAGTGCAGACAACATTTTCTAGTTACCTATTGCGATACATAAATAGTGTATGCGCAGTGCCCACTGTGCTGGCGTTTGTTTAGAGCAAAGATCGTCGCTTGTTGTTAAATAAAGATTACGCATTCACAAATTATGGTCGTCGTCCATAATTTGTGATTAGACTCCAAAATAAATTAGCGATGAGTCCATGGACTCCAAAATAAATTACAGCGGCGTCCAAATACCGTGTGTCACCTGATATTGCAGTAAAAAAGGTCAAAAAAAATTTTCGCCCTCGCACGCGTATGTCCTCTTTTAAATTCTTAACCAAACCGTAAATTACACCCAATTTAACCATACTGTATTCTTGTCGAGGAAATAAGAAAATGTGTGATTGATGACAAAACCATCAGATTTCTGGGAATATGAGTTGCGAAATTTTTGGGCCGCCCCTTACTGAATTTCTAGATCCGCCGCTGCACAGATTATTAGGCCATACATAGAGGGTCTAGTATACTACACAAGCACACGTTTGTACTACTCAATTTGATATGAGCAGAGAGGTGGCATTTCCTTTGTTATTCTGCGGATTAGATAAACCGTTCTTAAGATAATTCTGTGTAAATTTTCCTCTTCGTCGTCGTCGTTGCTGCAGATAATATAAGAATCTAAAGACATAATGTTTGTGCGTCATATTATATCTGTCAGATTCCCGCCAGATTAAAATATTCGCTCAAGGACATAATTAGGACTATTATTATGATTCTCTATACATAATACATGTACATATCTATAAGGCCTATATAATTGCATATATATAATAATATGCATATTGTCTTAGGACTGTACGGCTGCATAGCCTATCAGGGATAGTATTATACAGGGTAGCTGGAAAAAAGAATTAAACAGCAACTTCTTGACAACAATAGAGAGATTTAGCTGGGGGGATTCTCACATTGCAAAAACCGCAGATGCGAAGCAATAATGAGTATAATGCTGAAGGCACGATCGAAGCTTATAATAACAAGAAGGTCATAGATTATCCTAATGCAGTGCGAAATGTGAAATGTTTATTATAGGCCTATTGCCCAGTTTGACGAGCTGTCATCTCCTGATGACACAATGTCATAATAAACCTACTGTTACGTCACTGCGATCATTATTGAAAGATCCCGTCAAATATGGCGGGCAGATCACTAAAATTGATCAGCAATAAATAATGGGGCCCTATAATAAAATAATATTCATATCATTATAATATTCAGTAATGTTCAGTAATAAAATTATTGATAACAACTATTATAATATTCGTTTAATATATTCATATTGACAAGAACGCAGTAGGCCTATTATTGCAGACAGGTTATGCGAAACACGGCCGAATAGCACGACACGCAGGTCGGTTTGACATCAGGTTAGCTTTACACTAACAATTAACAATCAGGTCTAATATTATTAATTGATTAATTAATTAATTAATTTTTATTTGCCCCGAGGTATAAATGATCCCTCAGGGACTTATTCTACGCCTAAGTTAAAAGTTTGGAACGGCCCTATTCGTTCTGGTCACAGATGGTAAAGGTACCCCCGAAACGCTTAATAACAATGACCGCATTATGAAAACGCAAACATTAATCATAGCAGTAGAACATATATGTTGACAAAGTCTGAATTTAGAGTTTTAGACAGAATGCATGACTACAAAAGCATAGCGTACGTGTTCCTTGGCTGCCGTTCACCAATGAGCTGACGCAGCAATGTAATAATAATAGGTTCTGGCCACAATTTCTTCTGGCCACGATTTGTGTGCTGAGACATTCATCATCCACGTATGCCTATAATTATTCTTATGGAGCCAATCAAGGAAAAGAATCACCTATTAACGGTCAATGCTATTCAATAAATAAAGTGTCATTGTGTCATTGCTCCACTCAACCGCAGAATTTACTGCCGGCGTTTCTTACATGTTACAACCGCCATCTAGTAGACTCAGACTTGTTGTTGTCTCGTCTGTTGTTGACTAAACGGCTTTACACAATTTCTAAAGTCTCTCCAATATAATTATTAATGAAATTTGCAAAGCCTTGCTTCTTTCTCCTCTTACTGCGAAATAAAGAGAAGATTTAAACGATATGGCATAAAATGTACTCACAAACCTAGGTTTGCATATCCAATGGTCGGCCGTACGTCTGCTCTGTGGAGCGTAATCGAGAATGCCTTAAATCTTCCGTGATCTATTTCGTCAGTTGCCTATATATACTGAGGAGTCGATACAGTTATTTGCTTGGTTACACACCTTCACAGACGAGTCTAATGAACGTCATTTTGACAAGGTTCGCCCATCAACGTCTCACCAAATGCTATCTATCTTTCGCTGAAACTTCAGTTAATTCCTTTCTCACAGTGCTCTTCATTCTCCTATCTAATCGAAGTGGGCTCCATATACATGTAGTATAATTAGGCCTACTTCCCACTGTGGTTATATCTTTAAAGATATCGCTAACCATAATCTATAGACAAGCCAGATGGATAGCGAAATAGGGCCTATTACGATATTTCTGGCTTATTTTCCCGTCCATTGATTAGTCTATCTTGGTAGCAGGAGAGGCCATTTTGTGCTTAACTAACACGTTTGTTTCCTATATTTAGTCCTGTAGGCCTATGCTACATGCAAACATAGACTAGTTTGTAATAGTTTTTCAGAGGTTTCGACATTTTTACAAGACTTATTGCCTGTGAGTGACTTAGCAGCCGACTTAGCATCAGCGCTGTAGTCGGGATCGCCTCTGAATAGTTCATGCTACGAGATGCGCTATTAAAAACAGTTCAATGCTTGGTCAGCCTGATTTTGCTTTTTCGCCTATGTAGGCCTATATATAATAATAGGTCTACGCCAATTTTTTTATTCATGAAATCGTCGATTAGGTTGTTTGTGTTAGCCAAACGTCCGCTGGTTTAGATCTAGTTTAGAAGTGCGTGCGTCGTCGAAACTGATTTGGGGTGATGAATTGGGGTTGTCTAGTTTTTTGCCTACATTACTATATTGTCCAATTGTGTTGTCACTAAGCCAATATTGTTTTCATTTGTATTGTACGTTATGTGTATTCGCACGAAATACTTGTTTGTGACATTTTGTATCGAACTTTGTCGAAATTTAAGACAGTTCTATTGTCGTTTTTGATGCGATTTGTTTGGTAACGTTAGTTTCGCTTAGAGTATTGTAACACTCTCGAATTTTGTAACGTTTTAAGAGAGTGAGCTTCTAGTTTGTATAGTTAACTAGTTAAGGCTGTTGTCAAGGGGATTGTTATGACCTGGCCAGCATTGGGTCTAAGAGCTAGTCAAACTGGTCCGTTCCTAACAGTCGGCCGATACGCTTCGATGATCGCAAAGGGAAGATCTCCAGAGGTAGGCACGTGTGGGATTAGGCCTTCACGCGTTTATAAAGGGACGGTAGTCCATAGCCGAAGGGGGATTGCCGGTTTGCTTCTGTTTGCACAAGAAAGAATCTACAGTTCGTGCATTTCTGGTCCTATGTAACTTTATACTTCTCGTAGTTGGCAATCTTCGTTTGGGTACATTCTGGAAGCCCATTTCTTCTCAATACCGACGTAGAAGTTCTTGTCGTTGGTCTTCGGTGAAACAGTCAACGGGACCACGCTTCTTCTTGCTGTAGATCAGTAAGATTCTGTATAGTTCTTTACTTATTTACATTTATCTTGTATGTAATTATTGTTTTATTTGTCGTTAATTACACTTTTAACGTCATTGAAGGATTGACATGGAGTCTTCTGTGCTACTTAGGTAGAACTTTTAAAGTGTAGAATCATCGAATATAACCTAGACTAATTAAAATAGATCCTTGAACCTTTAGGGACCTAACAATATGGACATAAAGCTATGCAATACATTATATATATATACATATAATATACATATGCATTTATGTGCGCATGTTTGCATGGACAAGAGCGCGCATACATGTAATAGGTAATGCATCATTCCATACAAAATAAAGGACAGTCCAGCTGAATAGAGAGCCTTGCTGCAGTGATCAGTGACACGCATGCAGTCAGACCATCAATCGAGAATAACTGACAGGGTGTACATTCCGAGGCAGATCGAAACCAGTCAAAGCTATATTGTACATGTATATCAATAGGCCTACTTCAGCAGTGTCAGATGAATCTGACTGGACGTCAGTAGACTGAACGAAAGGTAGAACTCAAGATTGATTGATCGAAATTCTATGAATAGACTCAAGTCATTAAGAACCACAGTTGACGAAAATCCAAATCTTTGCCTAAGCGGCATGTAACGATTGAACAAAATCACTTATCTATAACGTTTTTTTTATAATAAGCCTATTATTTATGAAGTACCGATAATCTATTAGTTAGGCCTGTTAGTCTTGGTTGTATAGTTAGTCAATAAGCCAGTGTCCTATTCAAATAGACCTGCAGACCAATATAATAATATGATCGAAGTATTTTAAGCTTACTTATTTACAAGTGTTCCATAGGCCTATTGCATAACATGACGTAATTTGTAAGAATTTCGACATATTCAGTTAAATATAATATTAATGGTAGGCCAATTATTTTGGGGCAGATGATGTAAAATATTACTGTCATAGGTCTACGTTGCATGGATCAGGAAAAGTCCAAAAAAGCGTGGGTCTGTTAATAAGCAGGCACGATTAATATCATAATTATGTAAATTATACCTGTAGAATATTATGAGCACGACGTTTGACTTTCAAGATGCTGATAAGCTTGAAGATGGCGAAGTCTTTATCCTATAAAGTTATAAAGTTCAATCATTTGTAATCTGACGATTACATTACTGTTCCTCTCTCTATATTGGTCTCCGTGCTGTTCGAACTCGATGTCTGGAGCGGGTGCTGCGTGCTGCTGCACGATCAGTTGAAGGGATCTCTAAGTTTGGTCATGTGTCTTACTTCATGGGTGACGTCACTACAAGTTGACTAACTTTTGATTTGTTCAAGAAATTTTGATGAAATTTGGCAGTTATATGTAGGTATGAGTTGCCTTTCTGCCTGTAAGATTGTATTATAAAATTCCCAATTTTTACGAAGATATTGGCAATTAACCTGGGGGTCATGTAATTGTTAGTAGCAAAAAAATGTTAAACGTTTTTGAACCATCAAAATGCAATGGGTGACGTCACTTAAAGTTGAATAACTTTTGTTCTATTTTATATAGTTTGATGAAATTTGGCAGGTATACGTAAATATGAATTGCCTTTCAGACTGTACAATTTTATTTGAAGATTATCACTTTTGACGAATACATTGGCAAAAGACTTAGGGGAGTCATTTTTTGGCTCACCCTGTATAGTCTACGTGCTCCCGTTGAACGAGATTTGACCAGTGAAATTCCGTCCTGGATGCACTAATGTAGATCTATATAATATATGTATTATTCATTTTTAATGCATATGAAATATATGAACGTGCAGACATAATCGTCGCACATAATTTATTATTCTGTTCGCTCTGTCCGAATAGTATGTACTCAGCAAACGAGAAATGACGAATGGGATGTGTGTGCTATTATAGGCTAATATGACACAGAATTCAGCAGATCTTCATCCAATGGAGACTAGGTTCAGAGACCTGTAACTGATGTGGATAGATTACAGAATCGAATGGCAACGAGAGGAAGTAGGCTACAGACCTATTAAATAAGTCTAAGACAATGTTTGGCAAGCAAATAGACTGCAATAAGAAATGCAGCATAGTAATACTTCTATATTCCAATTGTTGACTCGTTCGACATCAATTATTGAGAATAAGCTGGTTCCCTGGACTCTGCTTTTTGTAGGCGCCATAGAAGTCTTGAGTTACGATTATTGGTAGCACAAAACAAGCATATGACAAACAGCACAATCTCAGTCACTTATAGTAGCCTAGGCCTATAATATGAGAAAACACATATAAACCTGACCACTACAGCCTAATAACCTGCAGGACTAAAAAGCAGCTACAGTCTAGGCCTATGCAGTTTTCAGTACACGGATGGTAGAGGACCAAAGGCTTTCACAGTTTACACGACAGGATAAGAATTTGGTATTTCGGGACTTTTAATGGAACTTTTAATGGTGCATTTGGGAGAGACCTTCTTATTGGTCCAAAAAGTGTTTCAAATTTGTGAGAGCCCACTGCGTGGAAATAGGCCCACTCCTTTATGCATAAGTATACAGAGATAGACATGATCTGAAGTTACTTAATATGAAATGCTATTTTCAAATAATTATTATGATTTAACGTTAGACCCTACGTGCACTTAGACTGCGCAACAGTGACTGCGCTGTTGTAATGTTGTATGCCTATAGACCAAGCCTATTAATAGGTCCTATGAGAGAACCATCATAATAGATTATTATCATTATTATCTGACGGGTCACTTAAGCTTTCGTTATTGATGCTGCCGTGCGTCCATTGTCCATTGTCCATCTCAGATGTGAATGGCACTTTGATTGCTGCGGGCTTAAGCAGCGACACGTGCACACGGCTCTTTCTTCGTCTTCGGCATAATGTCATTGCTGCTGCTGCTGCTGCTGCTGATGATGATGATGTATACACTTATGAGTTGACGATTAACGGTAATAGTCCGTCGCCCTATTAGATAATTGTTCCTACACAAGCCTCTTATGTATCGTCAGCGACCTTTATGCAGTAAATTCACATAACAAGATCCTCCTCTTGAGTGCAAGTCCAATATTGGGGACTACTAAAATAGTAGGCCCTATGCCAGAGCAGCTAAACCACAGAGAGGGAAAGTCTGAATATATTAAATATAATAAGACATACATGAAATATAATACATATTCCATGTTCTGAATATTCAATATGTTGTATATAATTATACATATATACATTATACTCTAATATATACTGTACGGTTTATATGTAGACCTAGAGTATTATACTGCAGAGGCTTTATCAGAACAACCGCAAAGCTATCATTCGACTATAAACCAAAGATTAAATCGTAATTTATAATTTTGAGAAATGACATTTGAAAGCACTTTTAGATAATATATTTCCAGTTATTAACACTTAAAGTTTAATGCACAGAGGTAATGTTCGGTATTGGATGTAGGCTTATGCTATACACGTACATTTGTTGTGTCTTTTATATTTCATAGGAATTTTACAATACATGCAGAGATAGGAGAATTATTGTTGCCTTGTTGGACATTTGACCCTGTAGAGT
>JAQFXW010004123.1:0-11323 GCA_034693945.1 Dendrobaena attemsi
CTTTAGTTAAGGTTTTCCTTTATTAATTGTTTTTTCCTTTTTTGTTTGTTTCTTGCAAAATGTGATCCTACCATTCATTACTTTGAATTGATCTAAATGGCATGGGGCCCTACCTTTTGGGACAAACGTCTCTTCGGAGTTCCCTTTGCTACCCTGCATGGTAGCCTATTTACCTCTTTGCATTATTGAGAATGCATATCATGGCATTGTTGTTTTTTGGGGTTGGAATAAATAATGATTTGATTTGATTTGTTTCAATTTTTATAACTTGTGTTTTATTTCTAGAATTTTACAACGTGAAAGATCAAATTAACTAAAATATAAGGGTCTACTATTGACTTAAAATTACGTGTGAAAATGCCCTATTTCAAAATATCCCAACCAGTGAAAATTTCTTTTAAAATCCTCTGCAGAATTACTATTCAGAAGCGCTTTTAGCAGGAAACCTTATGGGGGGAGAAATGTTTTTAAAGAGCGAGAAATTGATGTAGAAAATCCAGACACAATTGTAGACCTTTTAAGTGACAGGGATATCATTACAAATGGACGAATCTCCCACAGAAAACATATAGACCTACAAGAAAGGAAAGAACCTCGACAGCTGAAATTTGTCTGTCGATTGCACTTCCTGTACATACATTAGACCTAGCTATCCCCCACTGTGGTGCAAATTGGTAACGTTAAACGACAAGACCCATTTATAATAATTTTATGTAATCATGGTCAACCCCGAAAGACGCGCCGTAGCATTATTTATGGGACTGTAATGATATCCTGTAGATGCAGTTGATAGAAAGCATTGACGCTGTTAAAAAGGCAGCAGAACCTGAAAACTTCTTTTACTTCTTTCTGTCCAATAATATTCACTGCTAGGCGCCTATTGTGAACAGTGGCTCTACTGTTTGAATACCTGATGGGTATTGACGCCATGCCGCACTATATGTATAAATCGTATATTCATCAAGTTGTGTTGTTTGATGCTTTACCAGTTATGTCTCTGTTAATAATTGAAACTGATAATAATGGCCACTAGAAGGCATGTTTGATAGCCAGTCAAAGCCTAGAATAGTTCTAGAAGCAAGAGTGCAAATCAACAGTCTTATACAACAGTAGAAAACATCAGCAGAAAGAGCCACGAGGCGTCGAGACAACCAGCGATTCAAGTTTAGGACGAAGAAGGTTCTATTATATTTATTAGATGGCGACAGCTATGAACACTCTAAGTAATCAACCACTTACGTCACCTCACGCATGAAATACGTGCTATGCTAAGTGAGGAAGGAATGACAACCAGCCCTGATAGATCTTTTACCGTATACCCGGCTAATGTAAAGGAGGGCAGAACGATGGAATGAGACTAGGCGCCTAAGCCCCAAACAACCACTTACCAGCCACCATTATAGGCTACGTGTGGCATGAACGACGGTCATATGAGCAAAGCCAGTTAGAATTTCTTTAGCTGCACAACTCACATTCTGTGCACATCCTATAATTAAGGGCCTGGACTGAAGTCTAATAAGTTCGTTTGGATTTTATCTCGAATTTGCGGCGTGTTCATGAAAATCGAACAGAGGACAGTTAGACCACGCATGTAGGCTACAATGTATGTATGTAGGCCTATGTATGTATGTGTGTATTTCTATACCGCCTCTTACAGTCCACTACTATCCAGAGGCGGTCCCGACTACAGCCCGAGGGTGTGTCGGAGTTTTACACGTCGAAGCGCTTCAGTAATTGTGAGTGAAGGACTTGCTAAAGGTCCTTACGCGGTGGGTGGGATTCGAACCCGCAACCCCTCGGTTGCGAGGCGGCGACCTTCACCACTATACTACCGCATCCCAATGGTCATTTAGCGCTGCTGTCTTGACAAGACTACACTGACATCAAAAAAGACAGTCTTCAGTCGTTGTTGAAATTTAATCAATAGAAGTCTCAGCAGTTCTTATTGTCCACCATGCACGGCGAACGTATTCAATTACACGTAGGCCTAGTATACGGATTAACGTGACGCAAGATCATGAGGTCTAATGCACGACAATAATTATAGATACAGGATGCGCTAGCGACTAATGGGTTTGGCGTCAACCAGTCTGCTCCAAAAGTCAACTCGGTGACATGAATAACTAAACGGAAGGTCAATCTTACTCCTCTCGCTACGACCTCCGAACGTACAGTTGTTACTGAGTGTAGTTAGCTCATAATATATTATAGGGCCTACACTATCGGGCACGATCGAGCTGTTTCTAATCTCTGCCGACATTCACAACCTTTGTTTTTTTTAAATTAAATATCGTTCAACTCTGGATACAACATCCATGTAATTATTGTGTCCTGCCATCTTTTGAACAGACGCATAAGCACAAATTACTGAACACGAGTCTTCTAGGACTACAACTCAATTGGTTTACTGGATTTCTCTAACGCGGACGAACGGATAAGAAACAGAAGCAAAGAAGTGAGATCAAACTAACGATCTCGACGAACCTTCAGTTGTTGCATAATGTTATAAGGCGGATGACATCGACTCAGTAAAATCTTTGCAATCGAAAACACGGACCCACAGCAAGACATTAGAAGAAAGTTACCGGTTTTTTAATTAGTGTGCACGCAGACACAACAGTTTTAACATGTCTTACGTACCTGGTACACGCAGAAATAATTATGTTTGCGTGCACATCATAATTGGTCATTTTAACACAATGAACAATATTTATTTAAACTCAGTTGCTATTTATTTATTCGTATATTTCAGTACCGCCTTTTCAAGTCTACTATATTCAGAGGCGGTCCCAATCACAGCCCTGAGGTGTATAACCGTTTGTTGGAGTTAACACGCCGCAGTGCCTCGGGCAATTGTGAGTGAAGGACTTGCTCAAGGTCCCTATACGCATTAGCTCGTGTCAGAATCGAACCCGCGACGCTCCAGACCCGGCCAAGACATCACCACGCCCACATATTTACGGTATGGGTTCGAGGAAATGCTAGAGTAGCAACCCCTTAAATTAGATTAATTAATAATTATGTCTTCAGTTAGATCTACATATAGGCCTATGTTATATAGGGGCCTATATACATGTATATAACTTATGCCATCTTAGTTTCTTGCCTGTCCAACGTGTGACTTTCTCTGATCGATCATTTCCTATTCCAGATATGACAGAGGCTAGTTTCCGCGTGTGTTGATTATTCAATCAGGTCTAAGTCTTATTTGTCGATTGTTAGGCCATTATCGAAATCCTGTCAAAAGTTGTCGTTAGTCATATTTTGAGCTGACATTCATCGTTAAACAGCAAACATCAACCGATTTTTTTTCACGTCTGGAGCCTATGTCTTAGCTGTAGCTTATAGGCCTATGGACCTATACAGAGCTAAATGTACATGTAGCCGTGCTGTCTTGTCCTAATAATTAATAATTGCACTGTAGTATTAGAACTCTAAAAAGAAGCCATTATAGGCCCTGTACATGCAAACCATGCAGACGGTAGACGAACATTTAGACTAAGTGCTGTTTATTACTAATATTGGGCGCGTTCCACTGCTGCTTGGAAGTTGGAACGTGTTTCGTGGTTGACTCGAAGTCGATGAAGGACAAATGATCTCAAAGTACGGAAAGTGTAGGCCTACGCTGCGTGGGCCTACTTCATCGTCTGCATGCTCTAGCATCTCATTCACATATATACTCCTAGGCATAGGCGCAATGCGCAATCTAGTGATTTATTCTGATTAATAATAATTAAAAAAGAGAAGGGAAAGGAGGCCCCTTTTAAAGGGACTGTCACGGGAGGCCCGGTACAGATGTACCATAATTTTATGCCATGGTAAATCCGCCACTAGATATTCAACAGCTAGCTGGCCGCATGTTGCGAGACCTATAGTTCAAATTGTGATAGAGGTGCAAATCGGACTTAGTTGAGTTGGAAGATCTTTAATAGGCATGGGCAGAAATGCTACAAGAATCTTCTTAAACTCGTCCAGATAGAGTCTTTTGAACACATTATAAATCATATAAATTGTAATAATATAATACATATAATGCATATAGACCTAGAATAATGACCAGTAGGAGTAGGCCTCGAGATCTGCACAATGTAGGCCCTAGGTCTAGAGCATAGCCTATAAGATAATGCATGCCAACAATGGAACCCAGGTCATGAAAGGATTTGGCCTGCCATTATTCCATAATCTATAGAAATAACTATCCATCCATCCAGATGTGACAATGACTTTAATGTCTGCGTGTGACTACAATTGCAGAGGAGGATTAAATTTATCGGCAGCAACAGTCGATACCGCGAGTTGCCTTCCTGTCCATTCACACAGCGTTCGACTTCTTCCGTCCAAATAAGGTAAAACAATTATCCGACTTGCATTGTATGAATGTGATAGCCTAATAGCCTACTTTAACGATCTTCGGTTTTCTCTCGACTGACCGATGGGCCAGTGACGTCCTGATGACGCCATATTGGTCGTTTTACGAAGGACGTGTACTTATACACCTATTTATACATTTGTATACTACACCTCAGTGGTTCTTACTAGAAGGCGATGTTAAGCACAATGAGCTCTTATATAATTATTAAGTAATGATTTTAAGAGGGAGGGGTCAGACCATGGACCCCGAGTAGGCCCTAAAATAGAGCTAAGCCCAGGACGCTCAGCTATTCAAAGTAGATCATCAACCGTTGTTGTATTTGGTCGGCTGTGCAAACATAATTATATAACAGCGGCAGCCTCAACTATGCATATCCGACCATAATTATACAGCAGTTGATCTCTTCTGATCAGCTGAATAGCCTAGACCTACTCTGATTAGCCCAGTTAGCTACATCGGTAAGCGTATTGGCCGCGGAAGTCTGTTGTTACGGACACCGCGGTTCGAGCCCCGGTGCTTGCGGACATTCAGAGATTTAGATATCTCGGGCTAGCATGAATGGGACGAAGTGGAGCAGTGGACATTCGGTGCCTTGTGACCTAAGGGTCGCAGGTTCGAACCCCACTTGAGCCGCTAAGTAGCGACCTTGGACAAGTCGCTTACCCATAATTGTCTGTGAGGAAGGCAACGGGAAACCACCTCGCTCATCTCATTCCCCAGGTGGCGCAAGCCAAAGAGCCTGCCTTCGGGCAGAGAACTCATCATCATCACTCTGATTAGCTTCGTCCCTATAGGCCTAAATGGTGTTCGGCCTATAATTATGTTTTCAGCACAACCGTATCTTGCAGCAAATGAACGGAGGCGATGGGATACACGCAATATAGAAACAGACGAATTGAAATTCTATTTCATCGATCAATCATTTATTTAATTGAACATCAGCAAATTTACATTGCACGTTTCTGGAAGTAGCCTAAGCTACAGATCTTCTTCACTCCTGTCATAACAAGGAGACCCCGAAGGGATAGTTATCACGTTATAGGATAGGGTCACCTATATATCAAAGGATATAATAGACTACAGATGCAGTAATGGAGATAATTATCGATATGCTCTTTTGGAGGTTGCTTTCTGGGTTTTCCAGTTTTGTTCTTGACATTATTTATTTAGGCCTACTTAACTAGTTGCGTAGCTAAACAGACGGCTTTAAATTACTTTCTACGTAGGATTACTAATTAGATGGGCACACAGTATCTTTTAAAAATATATAAATTGGATGCGTGACAAATTTCGGTATATACGAACCTCATTCCACATTATCTAAAATAGCATTAGATCTATAGGCTAGGTGTTGTTTCTCTGCAGCATGGGTCCGCAATAGATAATCATTTATAATACTATAACAGTTGGGCTTGCATCGTCAAGACTGATTAAGAATGAATCATGCGGATTGATGATGCTATTCAGGAAATAATTTCCTGTGGTTGTCAGATCAACAGCAATAAAATCGAGTGGGGGCGGAGTCAAATAAGAATGGAAGGAGCTATCAACGTTCTGAATAAATTATCAGCTGCAAGCGCCTGCAGAGTCTTATAATGTGCTTGTGATAATATTAATTTTACTGAACTTATCAACCATTGCTTGGTGTTCATCAGCAATCATGCCATTGACCCCAAGGGAGTCTATGTTTGATGTTTCATGATCCGATCTTTAAAAGAGAGGTTAATAATAGACGAAAGATTGTCGTATGATAAGCTTAAAATATTATAGACTATATAATGCGCTGCTACCTCATAATTATAGTCGCCTATACTTGCGCGTTTAGCTTTGATGCGTATAGGGATTTTAATTTTATTCTCATAGAACGTAGCCTTTAGGCCTAAGTATTAAGTAGACCTACCTCTAGTCTTACTATAATGGGGTTCTTCAGACAGTTAACATATATAATTTCTACTTTGTTCTGCTAGGTTTCATCCATGCAGAGTCGCATGCAGGGACGTGTAGACGTACTTCTGCTTTCAGACAGGATTTGCGCGAAAGCGTGATCGTAATTACAAGCATTCTTAACAACGCGGTGAATACGATATAAGCAAGGTCCTATGTTTACAGGGTGGGCCAAAAGAAAGGAACTCCCTGAGTTTTTGGCTAATGATTTTGTCACAAGTAGTAATTTTTACATAAAATATTACAGACTGAAAGGCAGTTCATATAAATTTACATACTACTGCCAAATTTCATACAAATATTTCGAAAAGAACAAAAGTTATTCCATTTCTAGTGAATCCATCCCCTGTTTCTTGATGTCTCAAAACTGATTTTTGATGGTTTAAATAGCGTTTAATAGAGTTTGCTAATATTTCTGCCAAATGTTGAAATAATTTAATGAAATTTGACAGGCTTAAAGGTATTTGCATATTACAGTTGAGTTTTATCAAAATATTCCAAAGTAAAATAAAGTTACAGCATTTCTAGCGAGAAAACCTCCTGAATTCTGATGAATTAAACAAGAGTACCGTAATGCAACATGCGTTACACAAGAAAGTGCTGTAACTTTTGTTGAGTTCGAAATATTTTGGTAGAATTTGGCCTTCGTGTGTCAATATGAATTGGCTCTAAGCGTGTAAAATTTCATTAAAATATTTGAACGTTTGACGGCAATATCAGCAAAAAACTATTAAACTTTCTTGACGTCACTTAAAGGTAATAACTTTTATTCTGTTTGACACATTTAGGTGAAATTTGGAAGTTTTACGTAGATATGAACTGCCTTTCAGTCTGTAAATTTTATATAAAAATTCCTGTGTTTGGTGGAAATACTGGCAAAAACGTAATGGGTTCCTTTTTATGGCCCACTCTGTAGATATTTATATAGATGGCCCAGGCTGCTGTCACCAAATGGCAAATAAAACTTCTTTAGTAGAATAGACTATTGTTTCTACTGCGTGGCGTTTGACATTTTGCGCCATGCATTTCCCTTCACTCCACCTATATTAAGTCAATGGCCTCTTTCTCCTGAGATGTTTTGTACTTCCTAGTAGTTCCTTCTCGACTCACTGCATGACCCTCCTCCTCTTGTTCTTTCACTGTTTTCTGCTGCCATATAGGCCTATGCCTTCGTTCCACTGCACTGATCTTTCCATTCCTTAAACAAGATTACTCTTCCTATAATATTCCGTCCCTTATTCTGTCTCGCTTCGCCACCCAAGTTTTTAAAAATCATTCTCCTTTCTTGTCCTCTGTTGAGTCTTATCAGATTTCACCCTCTCCTTCTTTGTATTTCTTGTTCTAGTGCAAGCTCCTACTTCTTCTTCCATGCTTTTTTCTTCTTGCATCTTCCAATTTCTCGCCAAATCATCCCATCTTCTCTCCACCTGTTCGACTCTTCTTCCTCCTTCCATTCTTCTTTTCATCATCATTTTGTCCGTAGGATTCGAAAGATTATGTAGACCTAGGACTAAAAACCTTCATCTATGAGAGATCAAGTCTCGTCACAAGTCGAGACTATCCGGAAATGTGCTTCTGAAAGCTCTCAGGCAGTGTGTCGCTGGATACTGGATAGCCTATGATTGTCTACAGACGGAAAGACGTTGAAAGAGAAAATTAGCTTCACGTTGGCTTCCATAGACACTGCTGAAATGCGACGTCCATCGTCGGAGAAGAGAACGGTTACTCTCTCAGCATTTATCGGTCTAGGGGTTTTAAAGGCAACGAGAACAAAATGTCTGGATTGCAGACAGCAATACATATCTGGCAGACTTAGGCTATTAGCAGCGGTCAGTCCAGGCAGCGGTCAGTTCAGCTGTAGAACCAAATCGCTGCTTGATGTATACCAGTAGCTAGAAAGCGTAGAACAAGAGTCCGCGAAAGACCTCTGCCGGCGGCTCCTTCATGTTTGCGGCATTAGCATTCTGTTGGCTAATAAAAGCCAAACCATGTCGTAAATGGCATTGTAACGGATGGAAAGGTGCTTGCAGGTAGATGGCCATCTGCTCCATCAGCATCTCCGCTATACATTATTATTAGAGCGAGAGAGGTCATGGCAGAACGCACCGAAGTCAATCTGCCACTGGTAACGCCTTTTCATCAATGCAGAAGGCGAAACGACTGATTGGAAGGCAGTTGCCCAATCTCATAAGTAAGGAGAGCAGGTAGCAGCCAGTCTAGACCGGTCAGTTGGATTGCTTTGTCCTTACGATGGAAAATATTAAACCATACAGTCCTACGTTAGCCTACTTCAGCTTCACCAACATCTCCATTGGAGTTATTTTCGCAAAGATGGCTTCAAGAATGCCGTCATTTTCCATCCTAAAGCAACCATCGGTGTCTGGCACTAAAGCTCTAAATTCACTACGTTATTCGCCAAGGGCGATTACAATTCTCATTTTTTTTAAATAACAGCTTTATTCACTACGTGCGCTTTGACGGGTTATTATTGCAATTTTCCATATTTACCATCATTATAATACAGATGGAAATTGCTCATAACAGACTGAACTTTCAGGAAAGATCAAGAAATTTAAGAGGAATGACATAAGCCTAATAAAAGTCTATTACAATCCCTGTAGAGCTCTTTTAAAAAAAAATTAAAGATGGCGTCAAACATGGCCGTCATTTACCATTAACATCACAAATAGTTGGAAAGTGCTCATAGCAGACTGAAAATTTCATGATTATGTCGGAAGTAAGCTCAGATTAACACACTAAAAGTTCCTAACAATCCCTCTTGAGCTCTTTCAAGAATCAAAAATGGCGTCCAAAATGGCGGTCGCGTGTACTGTAGGCCTACGAATCCACATCAAGGCATTGCCTTTATCAAGTCCTTATTTCACTCGCGGTAGCTGAGTGGGAATAGGATTTGTAAAATAGACCAGACACTGGTATGTCTATTACAGGCTACGGACAATACAATTATGAGATCTTCGATCGAGTTCTTTGTGTAGAGTTGTAGGCCTACTGCTGTAGACTCAACCTAATCTTACAGCACTATGGAGCCTGGTAAGCTAAATGAGTAGCTTATAACTCCTACTCAGCATGAACGCTGTAGTCGGGAGCGTCTCTGATATAGTCACTACCTCAGTGGTTCTCAAGTCTCAACCTTTTGAGACTCAAAGACCCCCTCAATTATTTCGCTGGATCGCGCGGACCTTCATCATTTTTTTTATCGCCGGTGACTATGTAGTGTTTAATCTAGACCAACGTAGGGGGAAAAGTTACGCCAGGATTAGCATTCCCCAGAAAAATGGAAAGAATGAAAATGAATAAATATTGTAAAAGATGCCTTTATTACGAGATTTTGACATTGGGACTAAAAAAGTTCATCAACTCTTTTAAGACATAGACTAAATTTTAAAAATACAAGCGATGACTAAAGAGAAGGCCATCAACTTTTCTCAGACTTAAACATGGTACAGGGTTCTCCTCCTTCCCCCTAAACAATGGGGACTATAGTAAACACTGTTGACTTTGCGACAATAAATTTAAAACGTTTTTATAACTGTAATAATAAAAACTTTAATTTTAGGTAAATTAGCGTAAAACTAATACATTGTAGGTCCCTATTATTAATAAATTAGCTGTATAAAATCAGTTTTATGCTGTCATTTAGCCACTGAAAAGAAAAAACTGTAAATTTCAACTTTTGTTTCTATGTGTGTATTGATGCTACCAATTCAGCAATACAAATGTTATGACCTACTCGCAGACGACCACCAGAGGCAGATAGATGGCCGCGAACCACAGGTTGAGAACCGCTACACAACAGAATCTTCGAAATAATAAAAATAAATAAATAAACGAATGTATAGGCAGTATGTGCGCACTTAATTCACCTGTTACGCAGTGACCGACTGCATGAGTCGAGTTCTCTGTCTGGTCTACGATTAATGCTCTGCTGCTCCGACTGGACAGAATAAATCTACGTGCATGTGCTCTAGATGTCCTAACTCTTAACTGAGGATAAACTCCATCTTCCTTCTACCTCGTTAATCTAAAACGTTGCAGTTTTTTCCGCCAAGTGATTCCAATCCGTCGCACTCGATCCATCAAATAAAAGGCTTAAAAGTCGGTCAAAACTTAATGAATTTTGAATATTTATTCTATTATCATAATAGGCTGTTCGATTTATACTTTCTGTCTGAACCTACTTGCTCATCAATCAATCAAAAATAATAGAGACCACTCGAGGCCATAGGTAGGACTAGGCCTATCTACATGTATAGTGCTTATACCAATTTGAATTGTGCTCAACGTTATGCCTATAGCTGCTTAACGGAAGTGTAAGCCCAATAAGTCTTTAGAAATAGTATGTAACTATGTATTACCATCTTTCGATTATTATAGGCAATACTATGATATGTTGTTTCTATTACTTGAAGATTTAGGCCCAAATATCAGAGGCACTTTTCAAACTTAGTTAGCCTATAGTAACGGTAAACTATTATTACAGCCTATAGGCGAACCTTAAAGCAGGATTGTAGGCTTAAACTGAAGGACAAGATCGGCTGACAAGCAGGAATGATAATCTTTGCTTTTTAAAAGTCAAACTGAATGATCTGCAGCAAGTCTCTGATTACAAGAATAGCAGGTCTAGGCCTATATGAACGAATTACCACGAGCTAAGACAGGAGTCGAATTAATAACGTTGGCAGCCACGCAGGGCGCCTATCCTACACATTACTTTACAACGTCGGCAAAGGAAAGCTTTATAAAGAGGTAGGTAATATATAAAAATCGACCTGAAGGAGAGTTGTCTGTAGCGAACCGGCCGGGATCGTTTATGATATTGGCTGCACTAAGGTGCTAGTGAACGCGTGCTATCTATTGCCCAAATTATCCCCGTCTCATATTAATACGTCGTAAAAAATAGGTTAATGCAGAAGACTGAAACGGACTTGGCCTCACTGGAAGGAATGTCACAACTGGTTCGGCCTAGGCTTTTTGGCCTAGGTCTTC
>JAQFXW010004124.1:0-11322 GCA_034693945.1 Dendrobaena attemsi
CAAATTGCTGGTTCCCGAAGAGAACACACTAAGGAATTTGTTTCTTTCCGAAGAGAAGAAACTAACCCATTTCCAAATTAAATTATTTTTGATATCGCATTTTATTTCCAGGTAGTAGGTTTCACTGTTCGGCCATTTCTTCCCAAAGAACAGTCTCAAAATTTCTTCACCTCGGGCAACGCCGGGTACCCCAGCTAGTATAATTCATTCATTCAAAAGAGAAGGCACGGCTTTGCAATAATATTGCAATAAATTAATAGGTCTTTGATTAGAATAGCCCGTAATTCTTTACCGGTTACAGCTAGTAATGATTAGAATTTCAGGGAATTATATTGCAATCATTTATGCAATACATATAAAATAAAATCATATAAGAAAAATATTACTAAGTATTATAAGATCAAGTGGGAGCATGCTTATAACAAGTCACAATAAATAGATAAACACCAAACCTCAAATATTACTTACCTCTTCCAAATTGCAGACCATCTTCCCATTCTTCTCACGCTTTTTGAACATTTCTAAAAGTAAGTTCACCCACAATGCATTACGATGGCATTTCATGATATTCAAACAGTCACTACATTAAAACTGTTATTATGACCATTTAAACTGCATTTACATTCTCAAGGGTCAAACCAAAGATAAATCAATGCAATTTATTAATTTAAATTGCTACTTATTTAAATATGGGTGTTCTAAAATGTAGTAGAGGCCACAATTAAATTAAATTTCAAGCCAAAAGAAGGAATTTACTGAACTGGAGGCAGCCAAGAAGCATCAGTAAGTACCTTAATCCTTAGAACCCGAAACCCCACTATAGTGGTATGTTTTCCATACAGTTTTCAAGGTCTCGGGTTCAAAGGGTTAATCAGCAAGTGAGGTCAGAGTACTTTTATTAACAAGAGTCTGCCTGTTCTAATGGGAACCCTAATCCCGATCTCTCAAGTGCAAGTCCAGCGCTAATCGCTTTACTACAGATTACCACATATACAACATGCAACACAAGCAACTGACTGTAGACAGATTACAACAAACTGAACATAATAATCATGAAGCATGCATAATTCTTGCATATTAAACCGAGACTCTTGTATATATCAACTTAGGATGGCTGCAAGCGCTATTGAGTGCCCCTTGAAATGCACTGCAAAATAAATAAATAAGACATCACATAGCCAGTATTAAGCGTGAAGTAGTTATAATTATCATGAACAAATAACAAATGCAAACCATAGAGGTTGAGAATCTGAGCCATGCACGATATGAAGCTCTCGAAATCCACAAGATACTGTTCGTTTGCATAGCGGAAGACAAGGCGACTTGCAATCGAGGCACTTAGTCGATAACCTGCAAGAACAAGAGAATTTGAAATTAATACCAAATAAATCATTACGTAACGATAAAGACGCTCGTTTCCTGGTGTCTGAGAGCCACATGTTGAGCGCCTCTGCGAGGCTCTTAAAATGTCCTATTACATTACATTATGCTACTTATTTATTTACTAAATTTGTAGCGCACATGAGGTCACGACAAAATGTGAATCTGAGGCGTGGATAGTCGTCAGCCACCAGTTGGGAACACAGCTTAAATTTGATGGCCATTTGATAGTTTTAATTGTGCTGGCATGCACTTATACAATATACACGCACCTATGTAAATACAAATGGTAGGTGTTTATTCCGGCTGCTCAGCTCTTGTAATGTAGAAAGTCTGGGTCATCCCTCCCAGGGATTGCAAAATTTAGCAGGGACATCGAGCAGGCCCTTAACTCACAGTTTTTCAGCATTATCCCACTAGCCCAGTTAGCTACATTAGGAGTGCGTCGGCCATGTATTGCTTGGTTAGTGTAGTGGTTAGCGTGCTGGACTGTGTTTGCAGTTTAGTCGTTAGCGTGCTGTACTGCCATGCAGGAGGTACCGGGTTCCAATCCCGGCCAGGGTAGAGATTTGTTTCGAGGTTTCTGCTCCATCTGAACCCCCGTGGGGCGTGGTGGTGTAATGGATAGTCGATGCTTTGCGTCCGAAGGGTCGCGGGTTCGATTCAGACCAGAGCCACCACGTAGGGACCTTGAGCAAGTCCTTCACTCATAATTGTTCGCTGCGCTTCGGCGTGTAAACTCCGACACATGTCTCCGGGCTGTGATAGGGACCACTTCTGAGTAGTAGTGGACTTGAAGGGGCGGTATAGAAATGCATGAATGAATGAATGAATGAAATGAATGAATATATATTTATATATATATATATATGAGCATACTGATTATATATATATATATCTAATTTACAAACGATAATTGTGCAATTATAAATTCTTATAATATTTGCAACATACATTTTTAATTAGCAAATTATTTTAAAATGGAACATATCTTAAATAAAATGATGAGAACAAAAATGTCTACAATACCCAAATTGAATGTAAAGCACTTGTTCAAAATGACTCAAATGTTGATGAAAAAAGGGATGAAGAAACACTGGCATTTATATATAAATTATGAATCACAAAGTTTGAAAATTAAAACTATGACTGTAATAAATAAAATACTTTCATAAGTTGCTTTTCAGAAATCAATGTAAGCATCAAAATTTAGGCTCACCCTTTTTTCACTACTGTCAACCCAGTATGTGCTGTTTTTTCCTCGCCTAAGAATACCCGGCTTAACTGCAACGACTCGGTTCAATTCTCGCCGTAGTCCGGGGCCCAGCAGAACTTTCTCTTCAGCACTGACTTCACCAAAACAGGTAACTGCATCACCAGGCAAGACAATATCACCAACAAGTGCCATCAGTAAGTTGTTCAACGGTCAATTTTCAGTAGATTTCTGTAAAAAAATATTTCAAATCATTGTAACCAACTAAAACAATTACAAGTACAAATCAAATTTGTTTGCATCCAACAAATTTTAAATGGAATTGTTATACTTGTAGTTCTCCTGAGGCAGAGCAACAGCTTTAGTTCTAAGGATATAATCTAAAGTACATGGTAGTAGTACCTAATAGTACCTGTCAGGCTGTGTGTCTTCTTGAGGCCACTAAATGCATGAGTACAGAGCTGAAATTCTTGCTTTGATAAAGTTACTGTGTAGGGAGTCCAATGACCTTGGACAAGTATTTCACTCACTATTTCTCAGTGTCAAATCCGGATTAACCAGTATGCTCATTATGCTCAAAGCATGGGGCCCCCTGCCGACACAACTCGGCCGGGGCCCCGAAGGTAGAATGATGAAAATTTATTACATGAAATAATGTTGTGTAAAGGATAAAGTGCTGTAGTTTTGGTTTAAATAAGAATTTGCATTAAGAAATTGCAACTTTTAAAGGCAGTCACGCAATTGATCATACGGGATAGGCATATGTGTGTGTCTTTTGGCTCAACTTCTTTTTGGCAATACAATGTCATAAAATCTTTTTGTCCTCGGTCTTGAAGTCTTGAACTCGAGTTCGTTTTAAAAAGTTTTGGTCTTGAGACAAAAAGACTTGGTCTTGAGGCAAAAAGTTTTGGGTCATGATATTTCAAGACCAAGAATTTTTTTAAAGTCAATGAAAACAGTAATACATGATTATTTGATTACTTAGCCTACTTACTTATCATTCAGGTCACTACATATAATATTCATTAGTGACTTGCAGTCTATGAAGTTCTAATTACTGTTAGGTTTTGGATAGGCCTACTTGTAGACTTATCCTAGCTCTTGCTATTTTTGCCCGGATGTTCAGTGAATTCAAAGGCGATAGATCTTATAATATAGGTCTAATGAGAAACCAAATATGGGAGGATTGAAAAGACACGACACACGACTTGTGCCTCTTTATGTACAAGCAACTTCTCACTTCTGCACCTGCAGAATGCTTTTTATTTTTTCTCTCATGGTGGGATTTGTATGAGGCCACACAGAGTATATTGGTAAAAAATGCTGAATGATTTGGTGTTTATAAAATGCAACAGAAATAGACTGTGTTTTCTGTGACAGACTTTGGGAAACAATTATTGCTGGAATCTGTTTGCTTTATTCGAAAGAAATGATTGTTTTATTTTTAATCAAAACACCAACATAAATTCTTTTACCATGTGTATGTACGAGCGATTTCAAAAGTCTTGAATGGTCTTGACTCTTGAGACTAAAAGTCTTGGTCTTGAGAATAAAAGTCTTGGCCTTGGTCTTTAGCTTCCAGGTCTTGGTCTTTCAGGTCTTGACAACAAGACTGATAAAATCATCTCTGCACTTATTCGTATAGGACTATTTTAAGGCACCTCATTTTCCGTGTTCAGTTCGACTACATTATATATAATTATTTATACTGTGATTCGACATAAGGCCCCCGAAAAATGAGAATGCATGTATCCCCCGAGTACAATTAGCATGCCCCCCGAGAGGTTAATCCGGCCCTGTTTATACCTATTCTTAGATTAGGACCACGCCGCGGTGCTCTATCGCCGCCGCTGCTGCTTTTAGAGCTTTATAGAGTAAAAAACTATTTAAGCTTACATGTGGTATTTCGTACAATTGAAAGCAATGAGAAAAGACTCGATAAATAATATAAACCTCAACAATGATAAGTTTACTGAAAACAAAATAATAACAAATGAAATTATTATTAACTTCAAAGTCACCGTACCACCGGAAGTAACACCTCAAAGATCATTGTTCTAGTTGCTTGGGAAATGTCCCAAGAACTTTGAATTCACAGGACGGACTTGGGATAATTAGAATAAATTTAGGGATTTACTGCCTTTCCAAGACGGATAATATAATTATAATACTGTGTTAGTATCGTAGTACAGAATTATTCCCCTTCTTAGGTAGAGACCAAGTACAGACTAGAATAAATAATTTAATGTATGTTAAGTCTTGGAATATCTGAATATCATCTTATGATTTCTCAAAATGTACTGGGTTTAGGAGAAACCTTGGTTTTTCAGATCGGTGGTTTTTGGATCAATGCTTATTTATATTATTACTGTCGGGAAAATAGAAGTTTGCAAAATGCAAAACGTAGAAAATCCTGTTAAATGAACACTTTATACGGAGTAAATTTTTCCAAAAGAGTCACACCGAAGTTTACGCGTTCACCTATTTGTGTTACTCTGAAGCAAGTGGATTTGAGATTTTGTAGCGCCGTAGTCGCCGTGTTTAGAAGTTCGCGATCAATATCAAAATGCGGGATGATGAAAGCAGAACAGAAAAGGGACAGCAGGTCTGCTTCTTTTAAACTTTATTTGAAACTTTAAAACTTATTGATCAACGAATCGCGTTATTTGACGTGAAGATGTTGTGTAAACAATGCTAAACATGGGCGCCCAGTGCAGTGTCATGTGCTCGCAATTGTTTGTCCAGGACCGTGCAATGTAGGCCTATAGATCTATATCATAATATCAGATAACGCCAGATCCAACACAACTTACGCAAGACAGATTGGCATGCCTCACATGTTTTGAAACAATATATGAGCTGGCACTTATTAATAGTCCCAGATATGAGTGTACAGTAGCAGGCTGTCCAGATATTGGAAACTAAAAACCAGGACACTTTAATCAAAAAATCAATTTGTGTTTCGTCATAAAATTATAACATAACTTGCACAGATAGGAAGGATTTATATTGCAAATCATGCTTTTCAATTTATATAAAATTTAATTATTACTTTAGCAATTCAGTCACTCATATTTTGTGCTTGAATGAACACCTCTTAAAAGTTTCTTGTCTGCTAATATACTGTCATAAAATTCAATACATGAGCAAGCGAAATAGTTGATATACATATACTGCAGAATGCAGTAGGCCTACTGCCACAGTAGGCCTGTACATAGTCGTACTGCTGGACAAGAATGAAACTCGGACTTCAGATCGTGGTTAAACAGTTAAAAGAACATTTTAATTTCTACGTAATTATTATAATTTTATTACTTTTTTGTTTTAATCCAAGATATCAATGATTCCTCGAGACTTCACAAAATTGCTCTGGGAGCAGGATAGTTGTCTAGAGGGTCAGGCATTGTCTTTGGGGTTGAAGGAAAGGTACCCTTGACTGCCACCAGGTTTAGTAAGTTTGTGTAGTAATTTAGTGTCAAGTTTTAGAATTATGATTTTAAATAAAGAACTATTATTTATGAAAATCTTTTTTCTCAGAATGTTATCACTGTGACAACATGACGTTTAGGTAAACTTTAGAAACGGAAGAGGTAGAAGTAGGCCTATTAACATAAATTACCGTATTATGCGTGGTAATAAATAAGATGAAAGTGAAATCACAAATTAATTTACTTGCCAGATGCCAGTAGTAAAACCAAAGAGACGTTGATAAGTCAGGTACGTAGGTCAGTTCTTAAAAACTGGAATATTTCCAAGGTTTGGCCTGCCTTTCTCGTCAGCCAGGACAGCTAGCCAAAACCGGGACTGTCCCCCATTTTCCGGGCTGTCTGGTCAGCCTAGTGTACAGCTAGATGAATACAACTTTACCCTCACTTATTCCTAAAATGATATTCTGAATGATTGAAAACAAAACAAGGTGATGGCCATTGTCGCTCAGTATACCTAACAGCATTAATTTATCGAAAACCACAGCCCTGTTTATGCACAGCATAGGTCTACACTTAACAACTAATTTGGTTGAATGGAGGACTGCAGTGCGAGTGCAAAATGGAGGGTTGGAGGAAGAGAACAAATTGAAGGGTTGTAGGAAGAGGCTTTTCTAAAGCTGGATTGTTGCTTTGTCATTAGGCTATGGGATTCCAAGATGTGCCCTAGTCCAGAGTAGCTATGATTCAAACATTCATGCATGCAAGATTCCTAAAGAAATATTTAGTGTTTATCCTATGTTATTGTTGCTTCTGTGTAATTTTAAGGTACTACAGGCAAAGGAAGTCTACGTTCTTATGAATGACGACTATACTATATCTCGAAATGCACGTTCCTCTTGGTACCTTCGTAACCTGAACACAGTTCTACCATGCAAGCAGAAGGAACAACTGGTTGGTTGCCAGTCTTACTAAGATAATCTTAACCAGTCTTACTCAGATAATCTTAAACTAATTTTGCCTTGCATCTTGCAAAAATCATTCAATGTATGTTAATGAAAAACAAAGATATTTTGATCTATTATTTGTTAATGGCTCCTTAGTTTGAATGTCTGTTCAACCTTTTGTTATTTGCATATTTTAATTAACCCTACAAACAGATGCGATATGAGTTATTTAAATTTCATTCTACTTTATTATTCATATTTATTTGTCATCTTACTCTCAGTTCAGGGTTATGCAGGCCTTTTCTGGATAAGCTTATTGAGATTCATCCATCATTGTCATCCAACCCAGACTTTATCAACCTCTTGAATTACTTTCTTTATAGTTCGTCCTTCTTATGGTATTCTTGTTTTTCAAGATTGAATGTTGGACTTAAACGTTAATTGATGTCGATAGACAGATGCTGATCCTCAATAAATTCAATTGAATTGATATTTCATGCTGTTTATCAGTTGTTTTAACATGAAACTAGTAGTACTACTTGCACTTTTGAGCGATTATTAAAAGAATACATAGTTACATACTATTCATTTTGATATATAAAACTCTTGTGCTGTAAAAGTATTCGTATAAATATGTTGTGCTTAAGTCACCTCTAAGTAATCTTTTGAAATCTTTTTTCAATTACTGGATTAAAACTTCTGTTAAGTAGAAAACTGATTTCATAAATTTAAATTAATTGAATATTTGTTGTTTGTTAATACTTTACATCATGAAACAAAACATGAAGTTGTTTGGCTTATTATTGCCGTGTTGTATTCTTTTAGAGCAAGATTGATGACTTTGAGATTATATCTGTGATACCAACTGATGATCTGGCATCGAGAGAACGATCTACGAATTGTTATTTCTGTCTTGCTCCAAGCACGATCATCACGTTTCTTGCTCACCGATATCGTTTTGTCTTTGTTCTCGATACAAGTCCTTCGTTAGCATCTCTGGTAAGAATTGCTCACAGCCTCATTTAAAAAAGAATCATATAACATAAGAGGGATGTGGAAGCCAAATTGTGACAGCAGGAAGATCTGATGATAATGAAGTACACGATTGCTTACATTATTAGAAATTTTTTTGACCCTTAGCACCTTTTCATAGTAATAGGTGACTTCACTTTTCTACTCTAGCTTTCACCTTATTGATTTGTCATCCATGATGGATTGATGGCGCTAGAGTAGTAATAGTTGAACAGTATGATTAGGTGTGGTGATTGGATGAGCAATCACTATGCAGTGTGTAGAGTTTGGGTTCAAGCTTCCTCAGATATCGTCTTTGTTTAACCCTTAGAACCTAGTTTTTCGGCCTGTTATCCATTGCGTTACAGGAGCCCCGGGCTCAAAGGGTTAAGAATTGTTTTATTGTCAGAGATAATGCCATTACACTGTAGCAAGATTTGTTTTTTTGTAGGATGCAACGTCATCAGGGGTTTTGTATGACCGAGTCTTCCATTGTCTTAGGAATACTCTAAAATCACTAGTCAAACCAGTGAGTTTGCTGACTAATTCATTTTTTGCCAGTAGAACTGGGACGATGATGATGATGGTGATAATGATGACAGTGATTATTACAGGATGATAATGACAATAATTATACGAAGACAATGACGACGAAGGAATGATCTCAGTGATGATGATTGAATTTGTTGTTCTAAATGGTTATGATAATAGGTGAGATTTTGACTCTAACAAAGATGATGTATGTGGTGGTTGTCAATTTGAAAAATTGGTTAGAACAGAACAGATGCTGCTGAAATGCATGAAACTTGCATGATAATGTACATATTTGGAGGTACATAATTTTTACATGAAAGGAAATGTGATAATCGTTTCACAGGTACAAGTTGTTTGCAATTACAGTTCTGTACCCCTGGAAGTGCATTACAGTTACAACCTCAGCTGTACATCAGCATCATTGTGCACACAACGTCTCTCGGCTGCCGCATGAAACAGGTAGAGATAATCTGAGACGCTGTCACAGGTTCTGTAAGCATGTAACAGTTATCCTCGATGTAACCGATCAGCTTAGGGGATTGGGATTGACTGTCATCTAATATTATTGTTATACCATGTGGCCCGTATTGCAGGCTTGGGCTGCCTCAGGCTTGCTTGGTAGTTTTTTTCTTCGGTTTATGAACTGTCTGAATTTATTAGGTACATTTTAGTCTCATTCCTTGTTTCTTACATAAATAAACTATTAGAGGAATTGTTATAGTTGTTTCACAGAAACAGTGTTACGTATGATACATACCACTGAACCCATGTGTAGCAATATCTAATCTTTCATTTCTTTACGTGGAACAAACTTGTAAAAGACACTGTCTAAAATCTCTAGAATATTATTGTCATTATAGCATTTTTCAAGGCTAAATGAGTTGTTAAATTTCAACTGTAGGCTCAATAAATTCACGTCCAAACTACTTTTTCTGAAATCACATAAAATGTACCTGAGAATTGAGTTTGGATTCCTATCCCTCTTTCATGGCAGAACTTGAAAGCCATTCTGTTGTAGTTTGATTTTGTTAGATGAATGTCTGGTAAAGTAGAGGGTGTAATTTTGTAATTGCAGTTATCGTAGGTACTACATCAATGTTCAGTTGTGGATAAATTGACGTAATTACTCTGTAATTTGGTCACTACTTGCTATTATCTGTGCTCTTATTGTTATTGAGGTTTTGCTGCATGGCTGCCATGTCACTCAGGACAACGTAGATGAAGTGCTCTCAAAAGTTCAAAAAGACTTGATCCAACTCGAAAACAGCATTGCTTCTTCGATTGCACACATTATTTCTGATCGGACAGAAGATGAGGTTTAACAACTCAAACATTCTGCATGTTTAAGTATTTCTGCTGTCAGTTTTGTTATTTGCATATAACGCTTAAAAGGTGAGAGAGATTGGTTTTCTGTGTATTTTAGTGCAGACATGTGTCATTTAGAGTATATCATAAATGATATCGACCGTATGCTAACGTAGATGAAAGTCTGATTCACAATTCGTTACAGAATGATCTCCAGCGAACATCAGAAAGTTCTCAGATTGACTTCAGCATTCGAACGGAGCTGTTGGAGTTGCAGAGTGAAGATAGAATCATCCTCTCAGCTGATGTTAACTTCGTCCTGATGCTAAGATATGGCCTCCTGGCACTGCAGCTTCTGCCTGAAAACTGCACATCAGGTACAAAAAATACGTGTTTAAGTGCAGCCAGTGACATCTGGTTCATGCTTTGTACTCACTGGTAACTGTTCCAAGGGTCACTGCTGAAGTCTTGTAGTGAATTTGAATTGCTGTTTAAATGCATTTAATGATTAACTCATTAATCGGATTTAAGATTTTGTAGGGTAATTTTGCACATCATTATGGCAACTGAAGTATTTCTGTGTTTAGGAAAATGTCCAGGGATTAATTGCTAGTCATATGTTTTGCTGAATTTGTAGGTATTGTTGTGATAACGGATGGTGTGATCGGCTTCCCAGACTCTTCGGTGTTTGAGATGCTTATGCAACAGATGCGCCATGACATGGTTGCGTGTTCGTTCGTTCAGGTTGGCTGCGGCTACGAGATGAGTCGCAGTTATGGCCATGTGCCTTACCCAGAGTTGATGCAGTTCATGGCCACAGCCACATTTGGCACTTACTTCTCATCTATGCCAAGACTTGTATGTAACATCAATGCTCAGCCTATAAATGTATTGAATTTAAAACTGCTTATGATGAAAATTTAGATGACATGTTTGTCATTTGGTTGAATGCTTGCTTTGTTTTTATGTTGAATTGCATTGAACTGAAATTTTTCAGAACTTTGTTGATGGTTCACTGTAGATCTTGACTTTTGACATGGATATTAATGACTGGTGAAAAAATCCTTTGCCTAATGCCTACCATCTGAAGCTATGTTGCCAATTTCACGTTTGACTGTTTTCAGACTTGATTAATCTTATTCCTTGAAATCAAATGATGCTGTACAGTGGTGTATCACAAAGACGTCTTTTGGCATTTTAGTGGTTGGGCCATTCACTTGGAACAGCCTTATTTTTAATCTACTTGTTCTTTCTACCTTCGTTTGATGGAATATGACAGTAGTATAGATGCCTGCATTTCATCAAAATTAGCACTACTGAGGACACCTTTAAAATGACCAGTGAAATATATGTATATATAATATATATATGAAAATTACCAATGATATATATATAACTATTCTAAATAATAATACCGCATCTTTCGATGATGTGGTGTATGCGATGTATGCGATGTATGCGGTGATGTCCACACTAACGCTCTGTAATTTAAGATGCGGTGTATGCG
>JAQFXW010004125.1:0-11321 GCA_034693945.1 Dendrobaena attemsi
TTGATTAAAATAGCCCGTGATTATTTACGGGTTAAAAACGAGGTTTTACCGTCATTTTTGACGGGAGATATCTAGTATATAAGAAGAAGTGTACACGACATAGCCAGGGGTTGTAACTGACAAACATTTCATATGAGCTACATGTGGAATGTGTCTCTGAGAGAGTTTAAAAGGTGCTTTCTACATTTCTCTGATTAATTGATTGCTTTCTTGTACCTCTGCCAGATTGCAGTGTGCGTGGCAATGAAAAATCTTTGCTGTTTCGAATGATGAAATGAAGTGATTCAGGAATAAAACTAAGTTCCCTCTGGGTGAATGTTGTTCAAATTAGAAAATTAAATGAGGATATTTTTTTGAAAAATTACAGTACACAAAAATGAAGTGCAGTACTGGAAAATATGATTTTTAGGGTGAATAAAAAATGTAGTGAATGAGTAAACACAAACATCGGAAATTTTGGTAGTGTAAATGAAACAAAAACTTGGAAAATATGTATAATGAAAAAAAATGTTCAGAAATTTTGGGCGGAATCTCCACCCCACCCGACGAAACGGTTTCTGGCCACGCCTTCAGCATTTCCAAACCTGATCAAGGCAGAAAAACAATGAAAAAATATTCTTCTTACATTCTGGCCTTTTGCCATGTTAAACTGACAACATCTTATCTTAAGAAAGGAGTCCTTGGTAGTCAGGGAATGTAATAATGCTATTTTACCTCCGCTTCACTATAGTGAAGATCCAATAGGCTTCAGTCAAACTAAGGCCAGATTTTCTGTTTTATTGCTGTAACTGCAGTTGATTTCATGGCCCTAGGTGTTGACCGTTGAAAGCTATGGCGTCTGTAGATAGATAGGTAATGCTGCTCAAATGATGAGCATATTTGGTCGCCTCTGGCCTTTCAAGTAGAAGAAGAAGAGTATTCCATTGAGCTAACTTTAGCAGCAGTCATAGACAGTTGGTATTAGTAACTCTATTTTCTTACTTAGCCTAAGCATGTGAGATCAGAGATGATTGTAACTGCAGTTTTAACAACAACTTATACACCGTGGTTCAATAAAAAGTAAGCGAGACTGTTTTTGATATATCTCCAAAACCTGATACTGAATCATACTCAAATTTTCAACATATTTAGAGAAGTGAACCAAGAATATTATTCCAAAATCAATTGATTCCAATGCTGCATAAATTTTATACGAGTCTTCAAACTTCATATACCGAAAAATAGGTTTACAAGCAAATTTAGACTCCTTGATTCAATAAAAAAAGTAAGCTAAACTTTACCTACCAATTCTTTATGTTATGAACAAAATATTAAAACTCGAACTAAACATTTTTATTAGTGTTTCCAAAAGAGAAAATTTGCGTATTCTTACTTTTTTTATTTAATGATTTCCGGGTTTTTTCTGGGCAAAAGAAGGTGATATTACGATAGGGGATAATCGACGGGCTGTCGCTCAATAGTGCCAATGACTCCAGGCTTGGTATAAGCAGAAAAAGGACATTTTGCACATTTTCTTTAATTGAATCATCAAACTACAGGCCTACAACTGAGAATTTCTTCAAACAAAAATTTAAACTGTCTTTGTCTTATAATAATATTAGCCCACATCTTCATACAAAATCTGATGGAAAAGTGCTTGTAAACCTAAATTTCGGTATATGACGTTTAAAGACTCATATAAAATTTATGGTATGTTAAAATCATATGATTTTTAGAATAACATTGTTCGTCCACTTCTCTAAATATCTGGAAAATTCTAGGATGATTCATTGTGAGGTATTAGAGATATATCAAAAACAGTTTGTCATACTTTTTAACCACAGTGTATAATAAAAGTTAGGTTGAAAGCAGACGTATCAATACATGTAGGAATATGTAACCATTACGGTCAAGTTTCCTAGTTAAAGCTTTGAACCCGAGGCTCCTGTAACGCTATGGATAACGAGCCGTTTTTCCTGCCTGTCGGGTTCAAAGGGTTAATGTATACAATCCACCCCTCTCATTCGCATTGGTGAAACCCCAAAACACAGGAGACGAGTAAAGTGTTATAGCACGTGTAAATTTAAATAGGGTTTACACTTAATATTCAATCTGTTTAATGCAATTCAGTTCCTTTTTTTATCATGTTGTCCTATAATTTGCTAAGTATGCCTACAACAAGACTGCACGTTTGCAAGTTAAATTCCAAAAGTAATGTGTCGCTAAATTAATTATTAATATTACTAGCTGTAACCCGGACTATTTTAATCAACGACCTCCAATATATTATATTTAATGCGACTAATAGCGCCACAATTTCAATTGCGCTCGCCCAATGATGTGTGATATGGGCGTTCTCGAAAAAGCGCTCTAGTTCTGAGAGCGGTATTGGCGGACGCTCGCGAAAACATTATCTATCTCCGAGACCGTTATTGCCGTTGGTTACACCGTTACATTACTAAGCGAACTGAGTAAATCAGGACTCTCTTTCCGGTATAGGTACCTTAATTTGCTCGTAAGTTATAGACCTACTGTTGGTGAGTGACACGTGCACTGGCTCGGCAGGTGATCGGAGTCCGAGACTCTGGGTTCGGTTAAGAGTCAAATACATTATTTAAAGGCTTCCGGTCGTCCAAAAGGTTATTGAGTGCGATCACACACGATTCAATCCGCTATAATTCCGCTGGGGTCAACCCTGCGCTGTTAGATCGCCACCCGGCATGGATCATGGATCTCGTTTTGTGCATGGGAGTTTCACAAATCTTATCCTCACTCTTCCCTTACCCTAACCCTTCCAACTTTACACGCTATACGCCTCAGCTGTCTGCTGCCTGACCCTCTGGACTTTGACCTGGAATCGATTTTCACACTCGTATACCATGATGCTTCTGTCCTTCGATTTTGACCAGACCAAGCCCCCAGCTGTCATTAAGCCGGTTCCCACGGCCTATAGTTGTTGTGCTGGGCATTAGTAACCTGCTGTATGTAAACATATTGAGGATAGTGATACGCTTATGAATAATTTATGATTGTATATTATATGAATATTCGGAATCCTTCGCAGAGCTGAACAAAGTGAAGACGATACAAGGGCAACAAGGTAATGGGCTACAGATTGTTAGGGAGTGCAAAGTCAGATGGAAGAAATTCATAGAACAAGATCTAGGGATCGGATGAATTGCTTAAAGACATGATTGACTTCTGTCACACTATTATTCAGCTGTGTGGCTAAATGCATACTGTGCAAGAATTTGCCAAATCCTAGAAGTTACAGTGTAATGCATGAACTGGTGCAAACAAAGGAAAGTCGAACTGGGAATAATATTATTATGTTGGAGAAAAGTAAACCAGAGAAAAATTGGTATATTTAAGGAGGGAAATAATGAGAAGAGCTGCAGTGGAAATGTTTTAGGCCTAATCTTGTGAGTTTTAAGAAGCGTCAGTCAACACTAAGGACGAGATAGCACCGAGATCATAAGAAAACCTAGCGGCTGGTCATTAAAGTGTAAAAGTAAATGTAAGCAGTTTCGTGATACATGTAGATGGAATTTCTGTAAATCCGATTCCAATTCAGAGAAGTGGTGTTCAGAGGAATTCCAAAATGGACGTCGTTGGACCAATCGATCCGGTGTCGGGTGTTCTTTTATTCAGTAAGTGATTACTTGTAGAAAGGAAAGACAACAACAACTAGTGTTATATCGCGGAAAGAGGGGATAATTCTTCTTGTTCCAGCCCTTTCGCCTATCCTAACTAATTAGAATATTGACTAAATCTCAAAGTTAGTTATAAGAGCTAAAAAGTTACCAGGGATCGCTCAAAACTAAACTTTAGGGAGCACGGGCGTAGGTACGTGCGGTACGCTCTCTTTTCAGACAGAGTTCCTGAAGTCCACGAAATGCAATTGACAAGGAAGACGATAATTCTTTTGAAGACGAGTTCGTCCTTCTTATAAATTATTAAAAGTATCAACTATCAACTATTAACTTGAATGCGATTACAACAGTCTTTCGCAATAGCGGTCCTATTCTATAACTCTGGCATGAAATGCCTTTATTCAATAGCTAAATAACTGTAGTTAACCTTAAGTGAGCTATCGTATAAGTGACGAATCACTCGGCTATCTAACAAATATAATGCGTCGCTCTAAGCGGTATACAGTACTTGCGTGTCTTGATAATCTAAGACCCTAGAAAAGAATAGACTCTATAGCGAATCTTAAGTGTCATCTGTGTAGTTGACAGAAAAGTATGTCGTCTGCGGATGCAGGATAGGAATCTCTCGCTCGTGTGGATTTTAAGACCTCAGAAATGTTTACAAGGAAAGTACGAACGACCCAAGAAGAATCGTCGACTGGACATAAGAAAACTTCAAGCCAGGAGAGCGCGGCCTATGCCCACGTGTAGTGAAAGCAGCAGTACTTCGGAAGACCGGTCTGTCAAAATGCAGTCTGCAGGGATTTTTGAAAGAAGCGTCCCAGCGACAGCGCATAAGGGGTACGAATAGATGCAATAGTAAAATATACGGACGGCTACAACATAGGTGTATAGGGAACTAGTCATAGCAGGCCTGAGCGTCGTAGGAGGCACGTCGGCAGGCGGCGCTGCATTAGGCGGAAGTTCCTAGTAAGGTAACAGCGCGTGGTACTAAAGAATAACAAATACGTAATAGGGAGGTCCGACTCCATTCGAAAGATACAAGCAAGCGTATTAAGACGGCAAAGTCTGATATCTTCACACAGGCGGCGGCGACTGCGTGAGAGGAAGGATGCAATAAAGAGAGTGGCAAAGAAGGATGCACAGACACTTTTTTATCAGCTTAAACAACAATCTGCGGATGTGACTGTCAGAAGGCCCACCCATCATACATGCTCTTAAATATACTCAATGTACTTAAATGCGTCTTAGTTTTAATACAAGGACAACTTCTATAGCGCCTTAAAAGAAGTAATAGAGAATTGTGAAGCGCCTCGTTTAACAAATTTTGCTACAGTTATACTATTATAAGTTTTATAAAAGCGAATTGAAGACTGATACTAGGACATGTAATCACAAACAGCAGCATGCTGACAATATACAGAGATAAACAGACAATGAAGGATAGAACAAGTGACTGACAGAGAATTTGACACAGATTGGAAGAGATTATATTTAGACGCAGAGACACAGACAAAGAAACATGCAAAAACACATACAAAAGTATTAAGAGGCAGAAACACTAGCTAACAGTACACATAGCTAACATTTTATACACATCCTGTGCATGCATGCATGACGGCGGATATGAGTTCGTACACTCTTAGCAATATAAACTGATAAACAGTGGCATATAATACGGAAGTATAATAGGACTGTAAAGACAGGGAAGCGAAGACCCCCGTCAGACGATGTGGGGTCGTTGGGTCGAGAGGGCCGTCATATGGATTGCATCAGAGAAGACTTGATTGACGCGTCCAATGGCCACAGTGCTTGACCGGGCATCAAGCCCCGCGACAGAGGAGAGGCGTCGCAGAACCATCCTTAATTCCAATCCTCATCTCCTCTCCATCCGCCTCCTCTACGTCGGCTGCTGAAGCTGCGGATGCGGCGGCTGCTGAGGATGCTTTAGTGGTGACTGTAATGCTGGGATGTCGGACGGCCACCGATGTTTGCCTTTTATTTAGCGCACAGTAAATAAAACGAAATGGCTTTAAAATTAACCGAAGACCTCTTCACGCACAGCACTCACAGGGGCGTCTACACCATAGAAGTCTAGGAGCAAACGCTCCATCCAAGAAATAGGAGGATAGGTTTTGAGAAATTATGGCGAATTTTTAACTTTATAAAATATCGTACCAATGCTCTACCATTAAAATCTTATCATTAGCAGTTAAACAATTCTGCAGTATCAATGCGTGAGTGCCATTTATTTAGTTCAATCTATGATTCTTCCTTGAACTATTTATCTGGTCCCTCAATTGCATATAATATAATATATAGCATACAGGGCGGGCCAAAAAGAAACCCCATACATCTTTTGCTAATATTTTCGCCAAAGATAGGAATCTATAAATAAAATTTTACGAATTGAAAGGCAATTCAAATGTACATGTAACCTCCAAATTTCAACACAATATTTCAAACACAATAAAAGTTATTAAACTTTTAGTGAACCCACTTCCTATATTTTATGTCTCAAGAACGTTTAACAGGCTTTTGCTAATGTTTTCGTAAAAAGGTGAGATATTTTTAAGAAATTTTACAGTCTTAATAACAATTTATATTCGCATATATATCACGACCAAATTTTACCAAAAATATATAAAACTCAACAAAAGTTACAGCACTCTGTTGTGTAATGCAGGTTGCATTACACTTTTCTGAATTATTAGAATTCATGGGGTGTTCTCGCTAAAAGTGCTGTTATTTTACTCGACTTTATAATATTTTGATAAAATTCGGTTGTTATATGTAAATATGAATTACCGTTAAGCCTGCGGAATTTCATTAAATTATTTCAACTTTTGGTGGAAATGTCAGCAAAAGACTGTTAAACGTTATTTTAGCCATCAAGAAACAGTGGGTGAATAACAGTTGAATAACTGTTCAGTGTGAAATATTTTTGTGAAATTTGGCATTTGCATGTAACTATGAATTGCCCTTCAGTCTGTACAATTTTATGTAAAAATTCCTACTTTTGACAAAATTATTAGTAAAAAATGTAAAGAGGGGTTTCCTTTTGCCCATCCTGTATATATATTATATATATATACATGTATATATTACACCTCGTGTAAGCTGGATCCATTCCACTCTAACTGGTAGTATGTATTTAGGCCCTATAAGTTATTCAGCTGCTCGCCGAGTGTAGGACCCATACTAACGTACATTTAATATCAAGAGTATATATAGCTACACCAAATCTTAACCATTGGGCTATATACATATATAGGCATCTGCCGATCTTAGCATAATGGCTTCTATAGCGCCGCGCTCTCGTAATACACTATCGTAATGCAAATCGCTTCGAGTGAAGTCACAAAATCATAGATCAATGGATTCAAACGGACGAGCGGTGGTGAAGGATCTCTCACCGGATCGATTCATTGCAAAATGAAGAGGGTCGAGACCATACACGGTCGCTATAGACTATAGAGAATCGCTATACCTTACCTTATACGACAATCCACTGTGAAGAACGAGCTCGGATGCATACCGAAGCATGTATATATATATATAATGTGTATATGTGATATATAATATATACACTAATTATACGTAGGCTACATTCATATAATTATATAATATATATAATATATACACAAACAAACAGAGAAGCAGATCAGAAGACAAGCTATATACAAGACTTATATTAAAACGAATTGAGGTTGAGACTTGTGTTAAGACTAGCAAGACACGAATTGACTGCAGAAGGAACCGAATTGGGCGGCAAACTTCAAAGCTTTCGATCAGCGACGACAGAGAAACCTGAGATCACAGCACAGTACCACGTGTGCAACGCAACACATAAAAGTCACGTGACCATCCATTGATCGAGTCCGCTATACGATATCATACGCATATTACAATATTATACGTATATTAGACTATATAACATATATTATATGTACGCATGTGTTTATATATAAATATATAAATTTATATAAGACGGGTGAGCAAGAAGCAGAGATTGGTCGTCTGGTCAAACATTATAAATTCGGTGCTCTGTGTCTGTGGACTGTAAGGGAGATTTCGAAATGGATTCATTGTTCCGCTGGGCAGACAAAGCAATGAATGCAATTTCGGCACAAGTATAATGCTGACATTTAGGGGTCTGGCAAGTATCTCGTGACCCTGGCCAAGAGTTTTGATTGGTTTTTTTAGCGATGTGTAGGACATATACTTCGAGTAGTTTGCGCGTTGTATAAACTGCGATGCGGTTTGTCATCCTACTTTGAATAATTAACGAATGTACACAGGGTGATGCATAAAAAAGAACCCCGTACGTTTTTTGCCAATATTTCTGTCAAAAGTGAAAATTTTCAAATAAAATTTTACAGTCTAAAAGGCAATTCATATTTACGTATACCTGCCACATTTCACCAAAATATTTAAAATAGAACAGAATTTATTAAACTTTAAGTGACGTCACCACTGATTTTTGATGGTTCAAAAAGTTTAACAGTTTTTGCTAATAGAATGACCCCATAAGTTTTTTGCTAATATCTCCGTCAAAAGTGGGAATTTTAAAATAAAACTATGCAGGCTAAAAGGCAACTCACACCTACATATAACTGCCACAGCTCATTAGAATATCTTAAACAAATTAGAAGTTATTCAACTTTTAGGGACGTCACCCACTGATTTTTGATGACGTTTAACAGTTTTTTTACTAATATTTCTGCCAAAATTTAATATATTTTAATGAAATTCCACACTCTTACAGGCAATTCATATCTACATCTCGGGGCCAAATTTCATCAAAATATCTTGAGCACGACAAAAGGCGCAGCACTTTTAGTGAGTTCACCTACTAAATTCTGTCGATTTAAAAACTTGTAGCGTAACAAATGTTCCTCAAAAAAGTGCTGCAACTTTTGTTGCGTATAAAATATTTCAATGAAATGTGGTCACTATATATAAATATTAGTTGCCTTTGAGCCTGGGAAGTTTCATAACATTATATGTATTTGTGGCGGAAATATTAGCATAAAAAAACAGTGGGTGACGTCACTAGAAGTTGAATAACGTTTGTTCTGTTTGAAATATTTTGATGAAATTTGGTAGTTATACGCAAATATGAATTGCCTTTTAGCTTGTATAATTTTATTTAAATATTCCTACTTTGACGAAAATATTGGTAAAAAATGTATGGGGGTCTTTTTTTGCCTAACCCTGTAGGCTATATTATATAGGCCTACCAATGAGGAATGAGCTACTGTAGTAAAATCTGCTGGAAACGAATGCATCAGCCGGTGTAATCAAGACAGTATTGAAGGCAAAGAGATGTCATTCACTCATTCTATGAATAAAGTTGAATTGATATAATAATAAACAAAATGTCGGAACAATAATTATGTCAAAGCTAATGACAACAATTCAAGCAAGTTGTAATTTTAAGATTCACTTTGGCGACTTATAGTAGAGGCGTGGCGTAATTTAAGTCACTATACAGAGTTCGACTGAAATATGCCTAAGATATTTCTTTTTCCGTTTCTCTTATATACTAGGCCTTTATGCTGCACTGCCTGAGAAAATCGGTGCTAGAGTTAAACACAATGTTTAAGACTTATGTTTAACCGATGAATCTGTTGAACCTGGTTTCAGCTTACACCTTTAAAGTGTATTATGGTGTGCGGTGCTTCATTAGGTCTAAATGCCATAATGCATTATACTGTATACTTGTATCTAATTAACGTTGCTATGCACTGACTGTCTGACACATGCTTAAGAGAACGTTGCTGTTGGCAGTCTCGACGAGCCCTGCTCTCATCACAAGCGGTGGCGACGGCGGCGGCGACGGGGCGCTCCACCGAAGACGTTCCAGACATATCTGCAGAGCGGGAGGAACGAACGACGGACGACGCTCTACTACGTATACCCGCGCCTCTGCTCTGTTCTTCGGCGCACGGCTCCGGATTCGACGAAAATAATAGCCCAATTTGTGGGAGAAGTTCGACGAGGAGCTCGACAGGATGGAGCGCACGCTCCGACAGATTATGCAGCGCATATACATGCTAAGCCGTGCACGCAGAGCACGGATGGCGTCTGCGACCAATTCAGCGGACCGTCGTCATTCGCGCTGAGACACTGTTCGTAATCCAATTACGCGAATCCTATTTTGCGGCTTTGAAATTGGCGGCCAAGACGACAAAGGGATCTTCCGAAAGCCTTATTGCAAGTCGATGGATTTTCACTCCATTCACGACCACAACGGCAACGGTCCAAGCAAACTCACAGGCATGCACACGGACAGAAACAGAGACAGAGAACGTCATTCAGTCGTCTATTCTTTTGCTCTTGGTCGTATCTTCATTCTTTCAAGCAGTAATCAATTTAGCCGTTCATTAGCATAATCATACGTAGGCCCTATAGTATTATCCTTTTTCAAGTTCAAAGTTACAGAGTAATAACAAAGTTACAAAGTAACAGGATGCGGATTGGGCTTACGGGAATTTCTTTAGGCTTATAGCGTCAGCACATCTGAGTGATTGTGACGCTGATATAAAGGCAAGTGTCCAAAATATCGTCACCGAATGACATGAGAGAGTTTACTCTTCTGCCGGTCGTTTATAATCGAACCAATTGAGTTCACAAGAACGACCAGTTTGTCTTATTCGGTTTCAGTATCAACGTCAACCTCTTCGGTCCAGTCGAGAAGAAAAGTCGTAGGCCTGTTGATTTGGTAGAAATCGATAGTTGGTGATGCTATAATTCAGGGCATTTATTTAGTGTGCAGTTCTACACAAAATGTGCAGTTATAAATAATTTTGTGCAGTTGTAAAGGCTGTCTTGTGCAGTTGAAAAATAGTAAAGAAAGGACAATTTGTGCTTCATTTGGCATCAAATTATCAATATTCCGCTGGCTTCTGGGGCTGGGCCCCAGACCCGCTTGTTAGATTTTACTTAAGAGGATGTGCAAACACTAGTGCCATGGAGAACCTTTGGGAAAGGCGTCCCCGGACTGGGATAAATGACTTCGGGCCGGCAACCGCTTCAGTGACTGGAGGGAAAGAATTGCTGATTTTATTTGCAAAGGCAGAACTCGTTCTTTCTTCCACACGATCAATCACCTCTTTATTGCAAATCGTCGAACTTAGGCACAAACTGCCTGACCGAAACGTGGTCCTTGGCTACCTAAATCAGTTCGAGTCTAATTCGTCGAAGTAGGCTTTCGCATGTAATGTTGCCAAGGCAAACGCTGCCCAGCCCTTAAATCAGTTCGAGTCTAAATACATTGCAAAAGTTCAGCTTATATAGGCAACTTAGCGTCATCACGTGACTACATTGTCTTTGCCCGCGATGCTCAAGGTGACAGTCACCTTGAGCCTTAACTATTGCACTATAGGGTGAGCCACTCCATGTGAACCGCTCACTTGTGAGCTGCTCCACTCGAGCCGTTAACCATTGGGCTATACGGTGAGCCGCTCCATGTCAGCCTTAACCATTGGGCTTTACGGTGAGGCGCTCCATGTCAGCCTTAACCATTGGGCTTTACGGTGAGGCGCTTCATGTGAGCTTTAACCATTTGGCTATACGGTGAGCCGCTCCATGTGAGCCTTAACCATTGGGCTATACGGTGAGCCGCTCCATGTGAGCCTTAACCATTGGGCTATACGGTGAGCCGCTCCATGTGAGCCTTAACCA
>JAQFXW010004126.1:0-11320 GCA_034693945.1 Dendrobaena attemsi
TGGATGAAAGAACCAAAACTCGATGATTATTCATGACCTCAGTTAAAACGTCATTTTCTACCTCTTCCAGAAAGCGAGAAGTGGTACGTTCTCTCGGCCGAGGTCACATATTACAATGTAATCTCAGTTTTTGTGTTCTATTGAAACTTCTGATATTATCATGTCGTACAGTTGATGATTTAGTAATAAAAGCAACAGAAGCACTTAATTTGTGTAAATGTGTCAAGCAGTAAATGGTTTTGGTGTTATTAGTCCATTATTTTTGCGTTTAGGCAACCAATTTTTTATATACCATATAATGTCTGATAGTGTAATTTAATTTTCAGTTTTTGCATGTGTCTGAGAGTAAATTAATTAAAGAAGTATTATTGTGCTATGTGAACTGACAACTGGACTGAAAACAAGTTTACCAGTTTTATGTCCAGGCTAAAGGAGAACAATGTCCTTTGCAGGTATGAATTTCAAACTAGCGGGTGAAGCATCAGTGGTGTAATGTATGTAAGGACACACATCAAAGTACAGGATGCATACTTCTCGAGTACTCTTCCCTTCCCTGTCTTTCTTTGGTTCTGTACCTGCCAATGTGGCTACGGTTCTCTGAATTCCATCTGTAGAGAGTAGATACTTACTTCAGGCATAGTGGATTTGGAAAGGGAGTGAGTATTGCTACCCCCCACCAGAATCATCTGTAGCAGTGATTGTAAAGTTTCTGAAGCAGACTTGCAGTGTTCCTAATTAGTATTGTATAAAGTAGGTTTAGTGAGACTGAGGTCCAACCAGGATGAGGATGATATTTCAAACAAGATCAGCCTTTCGCTTTCGGATTATTGTCATAAGTTCTTCCAGGAAGATTTCAACAAGACTAGAACTCCTGTTGAATGCTCAACATTCCAAAAAATGTTCTCTTGGTGTTATTTCATAATTATTAGTAATTTATTCGCTGCTTTCTTTGGCTTGTGATAGAAATTGTGGTTTTGCTAATGTCTGTGAATGTAATCAGGATAATTTTGAATATTTCTCGTTTCACACTATTCTCACTTATTCTAAGTCGTTGAATGAAATCTCAGTACTCAATTATTTCTAACTAGCATTGCATTGTTGTGCCTGCAATGTACATGCCAATACAATACCGATTTAATATCAAAAGTAGTATTTCATTGTGGAGCTGCTGTAAAAACACGGCCATCCTTAAAATGCGTTTTATGAACAGCATTTAGTTGTTTTGGTAATGTCCCATTTCAGATAGTTAACTGTTGTACTTTTGTCTCGGGCATAGAAAGTCTACATACCAGTTTAACCTGCTGGATTTGTATCATTGGTAGCAATCATTTGCTGCAAGTGCCATTGGCCGTAATGTTACTTCGCAGGGATGTACATATTTCTGTTTGCAGTGCTTTAGTAATATTGCTAAACCATTTTATGTTTGTGCATGCTCATTCAAACATCTGTATAGCACCTTTTCGAAGACTTCAAAAGTTTATCCAGTTCTTGTCTATGAACATCTCCTATTTCCAAAAATTATTAATTCAAGTCTGGTCAGTTATCAGTGTAACTAAGTCTTTATATACACGCGCAACTCGTATAAAACAACCGATTACTGTATAGTCTGTGAATGCTAACTGAACAGTTCTGTTGTTTGCATTTAATACCGATCGCATTAAATGAATAATTAATCTCTGGATATTGTTTCTATGATAAATTATTATTAGCCAGAGCATGAAACCTTTATGGCATATCTGGGCAGTCGCAATAGCCATAATTTGTCTTCAAGTTAGTTCTTTATGCCATGACAAGCAATGTTCCAGTTTGTCAAGTTAATCTGGAAGACTCGTATATCGAAAAATTATCCAGCAATGTTCAACAGCAGTGTTGCAACCATTTCTAAGAAAATTACTAAAGTCTACGGTAGTAGTATTGACCAGCGATTCTGTTAGTGTGCGTCGGGGACTTCAAAAGTTTGAGGCTGGACTCTGAGAAATAAAGATGTGGCATCCATGGACGCCGATCAGTTTTGAATGGACTCCAAAATAAATTAACGATGCATCCATGGACTCCAAAATAAATTACTGCGGCGTCCAAATACCGTGTGTCACATGATATAGCATTAAAAAAGGCCAAAAAAATTTCGTGCTCACGTCCTCTTTCAGCTTCTTTATAACCAGAAACCGGTCCACTCTTCGCACAAAACATCACCTTTCGTCAATCGCACTCTTAGTTTGGCTATCTAGGAAATTTAGAGATTTTACAGATAGCTTGCTACCGTATAGGAATATGGCCTTAAAAGCCTATGCAACTCCAAAAATTGATGGGCTTGGAGTCAAAATTTTGCATCTTGGTGCGTCCAGGACTCCGGAAATTCATGCGTTAACGGAATCACTGGTAGTGACAATCAGTAGTGTTCATTATGTTTAACCAAAGCTGCACCCAATGTTATGGCACGACCATTCCTCTATCCAGTCATGACATCACTTTGACAGTTTCATGGCACTCCTGGATGTACCCCACTCAACAATTGGGGACATGTCCTCTCTTGGTTGAGCAGAGCTTCATTGCAATTACATTTATGCTGCAATACACATGAACCATAAAGTTCACTACAACAAACAGAATCCTATGTCTTGAACTTTAACCACAAGTGAATACTAAACCAAATGCAGCTTGTTATTATTGTGTTCTTATTCCCACATTCTGCAATCTTATAATTACAGTTCATTTGAAAAAGTGATACTACAAACAAACAAGAAAATAGTGACCTCGTAGCAATTCGTATTCCACTCAAAAAAAATAGTGACCTCGTAGCAATTCGTATTCCACTCAATTTTTCCATTTACAAAAAGTGACAGTTCTAGTTCTCTGCAATAAAGCACAAAAGATCACAAATGGGACAATTGTTTTATCAAATATGGCAAGCTTTGTCTATGCAGGTCTAGCACTCAAAAATGCCTCATTTCTTGTGGTCTGCGCTCTCAAGTTTATCTCCGTGAGCTGAAATTGTTTCAGTTGATTCTCCAGCAGATCGCATTTTCTTGAGTTCGTCTAGTTTCAATGGTTTTTGATCGCGATCAGCAGACATCTTCTTCTCAAAGTCTGCACCTGATTTTGGTAGCAATTGGAAAACTAATTCTGCCTCGGTTTTCTTTGAACTCTGTATTGTAGCATACTCCTTGCATGCAGCAGACACCTGATCAAAAACTCGATTTTCACCCTAAATAAAAATACACATACACAAACATTGAATATTTACAAGCAGCACGAAATATTTTGTGAGGGGAGACGCTTCATTTCAAATTATCTCAACTATGTGTATGTATCTGACAATCTCTTGTAAACATATTATGCTATGTTTTTGAACTTATGCTATAAATAGTCGGTAAGCTTGTTGATGGGGGGCACTGACGATTGGTCACTAGGACCGAAAAACACTACTTATGCTTGTTGTCAAAGACATAACTTCTTATTTTAACAAGTGTCCACAATCCAGTCACAACCGGTGGTGGTGATAATCGTTTAAACAATAATATTGTGAGTACCTCAAAGTGTAGAAATAAGTAGAACAAATTGGTGAAGAGAGGCAAATAATAAATAAGTTACCTTCACTTGTGGCAAAATGTATTGCCCATGCTTGTTGAGAGTAATATCAAGTACCACCTGTTCTATGTTTAGTTCTTATCAGTGAATGAATTATGCAAACTAGGTCCGAGATGTACAATGCATTAATACATCCATCCAACAAGAAAAGGCAATGCTAACTATGGCTAACTAAAGTGCTAGGATCGGTCTAAAGAAGGTACATTATACTTATAATTAAAATATACACACAGTTAGAATCAAACCCACTAACACAGAAAACAAACAAAAATTACAAACCGCAGCTGAATTTCCTGTCTTTATTGCCACTTTGACCTCATGGCCCTTGTCAAGCCACTCTAATATCTGCTTGACTTTGGTTTCAAGGTCATGGCTGGAGATGGTGCTCGATAACCTAACTGTCTTCCCAGGCTTCTTTTTCTCCATTTGCTTTATGGCTGTGAGCTTTTTCTGTTCCAAGTTTAAATCCTTGGCTGTGACGAGACGAAAGACAGGATGTATGGCATCTTTATCTTCGACCCTAAGTAGTTTAAGCTGTTCGTCTTTTGCCAATAGCTCTGCCTTTCGCATTTTCATTACGCCTCGGAGCTCACTGTTAATTCCAAGCAGCTAAAACAGGAACAGATTCTTATATTAATACTGGTAGGACTTCATAGCAAAGTGGTGAGTACTGCAATATTATGCTGCTTATGTATACATAAAGTGCAACCTTGACTAGCAAGGACATGATATGTTAAGGAAATTATTAACTCAGTACACACCACTATTTGGCTGAATGCACATTCCGTATTGTACTAGATGCTTGCATGTATTGTATGTGACATGTATCTGACAATTTCTTGCAAAACTTAGATAGATCTGTTAAAAACCTCACAAGGGCACTCATCTTGGCTGTTTCAAGGTTCATCTTTTAATAGGGCATGAAAATTTCTTGCGCTGCCTTTTGTGAAATAGGTTTTAAGTTTAAATGGAATTTCCCAGAAGATGCATACGATGCACAGGGCACAACTCATCTTCATTCTTTTCTGTATTAGGTAAATCTGGGAGACCCATCCTTGTTCTCTTATAGACAATTGGACATTTAGATGTCATTACCATCCCAAAGTCCTACATGCACCTCACCATCGTGAGAGGGTGAACAACTAAAGTAGGCGATAGCCTGGTGAGGCTATGCCATCAGTGGTGAAGATCTTGGTTGAAGAACCACCTAGGGCACCTGACAGGAAGAAAATAGAAGAGTAATGGATGACTCTCATAGATCCATATATCCAATTAAACATCATGCACATAACTCATAAGCGAATAAGCCAAATATATTAGATTATGTCCAAATACCTGAATGGTATCACTACTTGGTTTGTTAGCTGCCGACGATTCTTTGAACAGAAAACATGATGAATGAATTGAACGTTGGACACATGAAGGCATCTGAATGCATTTTGAGGCATTATCTGTAATCCAAGTCTGTCTTCTGGAACACCTCAAAAGCACTCTGTACCTGTTAACAAAGACAGTCCAAACTACTTCAACGTTTCGCAACATCAATACAGGTTTGGATCAATATGTACATGAATGTATGCCTATGAGACTTTCTATAATGCACGTTATGGACATCTTAACGTGTGTTGTAACATGGATGCAAATAGATTTCAGCAGGTGAGCTGTGATAATTATAAGAAGTGACTTAATTCGAACCCAAAGACCATGTTAAGTAATCCTACCAATTGTCAAATTGCTAATGCCTTTATCTAACAAGCCTCACTATGCATCTTAGAAGCTAAGTGGCACCATATTATCTGCAGGTCAGGAGGTGTCCTGACAATTCGGAGCGTTAAAAAGTGGTAGGTCTAATATAACCAAACCTCTGAAGTAACCTGCATACGCTGATTCAAAGAAAGGTATATGAAAGACTGAAAGTCGCCGCAAACAATGGTTTCCCACATCTTACAACTAGCGGAAATAACACCTGTCTTATGAAAGTTATGAAGTGGCCAATATCAACAACATAGGGCTTAAGAACGATAATAGGGCTCATATGCTAGAAAATAATAATTATTATAGGCGATTATACAAAAATAGCTTACAATTACCCGCATACTGATAATAAACCAGCCGCTCTTCTTATATCAGAAACAACACTGAAAAACTGAACTGAATTCATGTTTTATCTCAGAATAAACTACAACCCGCAAAGCCCGTAGCCATCGGTAAAATTAGTAAGTGAGTGAATCTGTATATAAAAATGCAGAATTTCTATTTTCTAAAAAGCTGCACTGCAATGCTGCATTGATGAGAAAGGCTGCATTCACTGTGACTGCGTTCAAACCTTGGATAAAAATGCTGGTAGTTCCAAGCCTCGATTAAGAAGCAGTATTATTCTGAACAGTTACTCTTCACAGAAGTCCAGATGATGGACCGAGTTCCCTACACGAAGAAATAGCCTACTCCAGAATTGTAGCATTGGTTGTATTTACTTCGACTGCTCGCGAACTATGCATACACTTTGTGCACTCAAATCTCTACAATAATTAATTAATTTGTAAAAAATAATATCTAATGTGATGCTACTGCTTTTAAAAGAATTATAATATCTGGGACTAGGCCTTACGGATAATAGTCCAAGATTCACATAGCAGCATTAAACCACAGTATATATAATTACATATGTAATTATATATACTGTGATTAAACTGAAACCAAGCATGTGTAGTTCACGACTTTTGATAGATTGTGATCATTACAAATAGTTTTGCAGCATGACGCTTGCAATCAACTTACTATAATAATTCGTCAATGTAGCCTGCTGCTCACTCTGCCTGCTGCTTTACAGTTTAACTGAAAATTTAGAATGTATGTTTTTGTTGTCCTTGTACTATAATTATTTACGAACACAAAAGGCGTATCTTTCTAAAGCGCGTTACATATTTTAATTGCACTGCTTTGTATTATTGCAATTAAATTATTATCACGAAGATAATATTTAATATTTATTATGTTGCATCACGATTGATTCATCCAGCTTCCATTTAGGTGATAAGCACTTTCTGATCACCGCCATTATGTTTTGTAAATCGCCATCTTTTTTTGTGTGTTTACTGTTTACTTTTCTCATGAATAGTTACTGCTTTAATTTTTTTATTTTGAATTATCGTACCCGTAGATATTTGCAAATGATATAATAATAATTATCTCCAGATTAATTAAGAAGGTTCATGTGTTTTTACGTTGCAACGCCTACGTAACGTATCTGTCTAAAACTCGGCTTAGCGTCGCAAACTTAGAGGGATCACATTCATATTCCCATTCAAACTACACATCTCTACACTAACCATTCAAACGCCTCTATAATTGAATTTATTTTTAAAGCAACACATTACACCATGGTGTTAGGTGCCATAACAGCTAAATAAGATGATTGACATTAGACCCTTCAAGTCACTCCCCTCCCCTCACTGGACCTTCAAACTTCTCACGTAGGCCATATTCAGCACCCTAGATCACTTTATCCCGGCCTATACACCCGGGAGTATGTGATCTAGGGTACTGAACTTGGCCCAAGTGATGCTTTATTAATACATGCGATTATATGGTAAGTTTGAAGGTCCAGTGAGGGGAGGGGAGTGATTGAAACGGTCTAGACTCAATCATCTTAGGTAGCTGGTAGGGTATCTAAAACCATGGTGTAGTTGATTATTGGGTGTATAGGCCGGGAGTATGTATAAATGCCTTACTAAGAGAAGTCAATGCCATCATTCTCACACTGACAAAAGTGTAGATAAGACATTTTTTACAGATAATTCAACTATTTTTGTATATTAGAAATCTCTGAATTTTACATGTGTACAGTGGATGGGAAAAGTGTAGTTTATCATATTTAATTCTACCATTATTTCTATAATGTATTTTAGCGTATTTTATTGGAGCAACCATTGGAGGCTTGCATTCTGCAGCACTGTCTGCCCGGTAAACATCACTAGCGATGTTTGACAAACTCAAGAGACAGTTCGGAACAAACTGCGATCTCTTACTTGCTTATCCGGAGCTAGAAGTGTGGAATTGACTAAATTGACCGATGTTAATCAAACACATTTTTTTCATCTCGGCTTAATTACACCATCTCGAATTAGATGTATATGCTAGAACACACTTTACCGGAGGATGAATGGAGCTTGTTCCTCAGTCCTGTGGTATTTACATTTAGATGTTTATTTTGTCTTTAAGGTGCAAAAGAAAAATGCATTCTGGAACTTCCCAAATGGATATGGATATATAGAAATTGGAGTCACTGGACTGTTCTGTACTTCTTGAAGGTTCCTCTGGACAAAGAAATGTCTTAAATTGGAGGGTCTTACGTTGAAACTGGAAGCTTTTGACCTCTGTAAACAGTACCACGAAGTTGCCTTGTGAGGATGATTCATATAGGCACAATTTACCTTAAGGCAAAAGACAGTTTCTTTGTAGTCTTTGTAACAAGACGTTAATTAAAATGACAGATCTAATTGATCACAGGTTAAGTCATACAGAAGACAGACCTTATGAATGCTACACCTGCAAAAAGTCCTTCACCCAGTTGGAGTATCTGAAGAAGCACGTACGAACGCATGATCAGCAGCGACCATATTCTTGCAGCCAATGTTACAAATCGTTTCATCGACTCTGCGACCTGCAGCATCACTTGGTATTGCATACCGGAGAGTCGCCTTATCAATGCGATGAGTGTGGAAAGACGTTTAGCAACTGCTACAGCAAGAGGAGACACGAACTAAGTCACAGCCGAGAAAAGCCGTTCAAATGCAATTCCTGTGATAAGACGTTCAACCACATCGAGTATCTAAAGAAGCATATGGTCATGCATACGGGAGAGCGTCCGTTCATATGCAGCATATGTGAGAAAGCATTTCCACGCGTGTCCGCTTTGCGATCACACCGAATGACGCACACCGGTGAACGACCCTATAAGTGTGATTCATGTGACAAAGCGTTTAACCAGTCATCCAGTTTGAAACGACACAAGCTGTTGCATGCTGGACTAAAACCGTACAAATGTGATTTTTGTGATAGAGCGTTTACTGAATCCGACAAACTGAAGATACATCTTACAGCGCATACTGGAGACAAACCATACTGCTGTGGCTTATGTGACAAAACATTTTCTCGTTTGTTTAAGCTCAGGAGACACATGGCAAGTCACAGAAGTAAAGAGCCTTATAAATGCAATTACTGTGATAACACTTTCACAGAAAAATACAGACTGAGAATACATACACGCATGCATTGCGTGATGCACACTGAAACAAAGCGTGCAACTGAAATAGAAGTTGGGAACTTGCACAATCGAAAGGTAGTTGGAAGAAAACTTGTGCAAAAACCATCCACGTTACGAGGAATAGTGGAATTCACCGATATTATACGTTCCCAAACGAGTGCTGAAGATTGTGACAAGGTGACGTTTTTGGAAGATGTTTCGTATCTTGAAGCAAATGAAGGCAGCAATGCAAAAAGCATAAAAATGGAAGACCTGCAACTAGATGTAATTGAGATAGAGCAGACAGAACAGAAAACCAAGACTTCAACAGACGACGTTGAAGAAATGCTAGGCAAAGACAACTGCAACCGCCAGTCACTGAATGACACAATGAAAATTATAAATATAAAATCGGGGGAACGACGTTTCATGTGTGCCCTTTGCAACCGAATGTACACTCGATTGTACGATTTGAATCGACACCAGGTGACTCACAGTGGAGACAGGCCGTATAAATGCGGTATGTGTGATAAGTCGTTTGCCTACTTTACGAGTATGAAGAGACACGCAATTATACATACAGGAGAAAGACGATACTCATGCGAGTCTTGCGGAAGGGCTTTTAGTCAGTTAGAGTATCTGAAGAAGCACGTTGTTGTGCATGCTAAAGGTGATCCGTATTCAGATACCACTCGTGAAGAAAAATCATCGAAGTCTTCACAGTTGCGTGTCTGCAAAGAGACTCTCACAGAAGAGATGCGGAAAAAACATGAATTTTGTCCAGAAACATATCACTCATCGGCTGATAGAAAACACACAACTAGGCAGCCTCACAAAAGCAGTTTATGTCCAAAGAAATTTGCTCAATTGCACGTTTTAAAGAGAGAAAGGTCTTATGTCTGTTGCTTATGCGAGCACAGATTTAAGGGTTCACAGGAACTAATGGCTCACATATATCGGCATAATGGAATAGAGCCATACTCTTGTACTTTATCCTTATCTTTCAAACCATTGTCAAAGTTGCAAAAGGGATTGGAGTCAGATAGGCTTTCTGAAAAGATGTCTTCCAAGCAACAGTCTTCTAAAAAGGTCCAAGCATGTGAAACACAAAAAGATGTTATGGTAGGATCGTACAGAAGAAGAGCAGGCAAAACGTTAAAGCTGCTTTATAGCAATGCTGAAATGATAAACATGAACACCAGCTTTACAAAGAAATTTTACTCGTGTAGTTCTTGCGGAAAATCATTTTCAACTTTGCATCATTTGACAAAGCACCTTCAGATCCATTCAGAAGCGCTGTATGTTTGTTACTTATGTAGTGCAAGTTTTGCTAATGCAAGTTCAATGAAGGTGCACATATACAAGCATATTGGACTAATACCATACAAATGCTCAATATGTGATATGGAATTTCGTCACACTCTTGATTTGAGGAGACACGTACTGTCTCATGCTAACGATATGCAATATAGATGCTGTTTGTCTGATAAAACATTTAGGAAAGACAAAAGTCCTATGAAGAAGTGCCATTTGGGTGCAAACTCTTGTATGTGCATCTGCTGCAGGAAAGCATTGTCTCCACCTGAGTTGGAGAAACTAAAACGGAAAGATTCGAGTGAAAGGCTAGAGAAATTAATCCCTCATCCTAAATTTCATAACATCACCGTACAGGACGATAGGCCATCCAAGTGTGAGGATATCCAAAATGGACATCAATGTCACAGTCGGTCAACAAATGAAAATCTGCTTCAAGATTATTATGCCTGTGGCATATGCTTTGAAGGCTTCAAAACCAAGAGCGATGTTGCAGAACATTTTGATTCTTATGGAGGAGCAAATGCTTGTTCAAAATTTTCAGTAGCCTTGAGTCAAACCCAGTCTGCATGAAACCTTTGTTAGACAGTTTCATTTACTGAGACTTTATGTTAACTATTCACGTTTTATATCCTTGTTCCATTACAATCCAAGCTTATGGTGTGGATATATCTCTGGTATCTTCTTGTTCCTTGACAACACTTCTTAGGAGTGCCTTTGAGTACAATACTTTATAAACCTGTGATATGATATCACCATGTGTACATTCTAAACCATAGAAGTCATGTCGAATTTAAGACCGTGATGATAATTCTCTGTGATGATGATGATGAGTACTTTGCCCAAAAGCAGATTCTATTGCTTATGCTACCTGGGAATGAGTAGTGTTATTTTTTCTCGTTGCCTTCCTCACAGGAACTTGTGTTAGGTCAATGCGTGTCTCATGTGAAATTCAAATGTGTGACCTTTCGATCACAAGGCACCGAACATCCACTGTGCTAGCTCGAGATTTAAATCTCTGAATGTCCGCCAACATCGGTAGCTAACTGGGTCAATTCTCTGTATGCATCAAATTTCCTTCCATAGTAACACACATGATTGTATTGTATTGTATTTGTGAATTTATAAAGCGCCTCTCACAGCATTTGCCCTTCAGAAGCGCTCCCAGTGCGA
>JAQFXW010004127.1:0-11320 GCA_034693945.1 Dendrobaena attemsi
TAACATTTTCCAGATATCTAGAGAAGTGAGCCAAGAATATTATTCCAAAATATCATATATATCAATCTTTTATTCACCAAACAATATGGTAGCACAGAATAAAACAAAAGAACATTTTAAAAAGAGATACAGCAATATGATTCCAACGTTTCGGAAATTTTATATGAGTATCTACCGAAATTCAGGTTTACGAACAATTTTCATTCAGATATTGTAAAGAAAGTAGGCTAATTCTAACACGAAGACAGTTTTAATGTTGTGAAGAAATTCTTCGTTGCAGGCCTATATTATTATTACATTTAAAATATGGACCAGTAAACACCCAGGGCAGCTGGTTGTTTGGCACGGGCTTGTTTGCAGCACAGCGATTCGTCAGAGGGCTGTAGTGCACCGAACATCGGACTAACCTACATGGACGCCGTTGTTTAATCATTATTGTTGTTCCGCGAAGTGATGAAAAGCTAGTTGCGTGCCTCGTTTACCAGACATAAACATACTTGTACAGATAAGCTGGGGCTTGTAGGCCCGCATATGTAAGCAGACCTAAGTCCTATAGGCTCCTAGCGCCAGGAATTTGCAGCGGAACTTGTTAAGTTGTCTAATAGGCCTATTCAATGTCACTATACATGACTATACATGTATAGGGTAGAGTGGGCAAGATGTCTCATGTGGGGAAGACGTCCCCCACCCTTAAAGGTGTTACTATTAATTTCTTGAGGTAGGCCTACTGATGTAAATGGCTTATTAATGCAATGTTGAATTGCCATACAAAAACTTATCCTGAGACAGATTTTGTGTTTTATGAACAGTCTAACGAAGAAAAAAGGTTTTTGGTATTTTTTAAAATAATATTTTGACATTGAGCACTTAGTGATTTATTCAGCCATAGCAATACTATTTCGAGAAAAATCGAGATAGCAGTTCGAAAGGCTTCATTATTTCAAATAATTATGATGTTCGGGGTGAGCGATAATACAACCACTAACTTGTAGGATACCAAAAAAAGTTACGACATGCATCGGGGCAAGACGTCCCGGGGCAATACGTCCAGAGGACTTTTTGCTCCACAAGGATATTAAGTCACTGGTCGACTGATAATTTGTTAATTTAGGTCGGTTCTATGGATGAGTTACTTTATTTCATATTGTTGCTATTCCATTATTTTTGTTGAGTAATATCGAACTGGAGTAGGTTTCATTTTTCACACTTTCCCATATGGATCAAAACGGCCCCTATTTTTTTAATGCGTAGAAACCGCTTATTCAATTTAATTTTGCTTTCATGGGCTAATAGCCAATTCTGAATTTCATCAAAATAACACCATATAGCCTAATTCTTATCTCAAGCACAGCAATCACAGTGGACCATTTTCTTTTTGGGGGTCGCCTTGCCCCACCCTACGCTACATGTAGGCTAAGCTTATATGCTTATGCCAGACAATTATACGGAATGCGGCCAATGCTGTGATGTGTTCAGCAAACTGGAAGGTCGTATATAAATCTTCTAAATTTCCAGCCTACGTGATTTTATACAAGGTAAGGAATTTGAGGAAAGTAGACTAAGTGTAGTCTGAGATCGAAGAGCAGATGTGGTCTCCACATGAGCGTTCAAGATACAGGCGATCAATTAGATAATTAATTAGGTCAATTAATTATTGCGGACTACCTGATGCAGTAGGCTATTAGGGCTACATGCACATGTAGGCCTATAAGATTTAAGCTTAGGTCTATATGCCTAAATGTTATAATTTCCTTATTGGGTCTGACAATACAATACTGACAGCTGCAGCAGTTTGCATTGTATAGGCCAAGGCTGATATCTGTGCACAAGACAAGTAGGCCTGTAGGCCCTAATAATCTCAAAATTTATAAAGCCAAGTAAGCGTAGGGCTCCAGCTAATTCGCAATTTTAACTCATCCTAAACCAATAATATTCTTGTCGTAACATTGTAACGCTGTCTAGCGCTAACGCTCTACAATTTAAAATTTGTCCAGAAACAATTGCGACCGACAGGGAATCGGTCACGCCAGGTCAGCATGGCTGACCTGGCTGCCCAGCATACTACCTACTACCGACGCTCTATATGAACACAACAATCAAATGACGCTTAGCCTATCTTAGTTCTTCGCTCCCAAGAAATGCCTTGCTAAAAAAATGTTGATTATTTTTTCCAAGCTTTGATCGTCTCTCGGCTCACCTATGCTATTCCCTCCTGGGGTGGATTCCTTTCTGCAGAATTGTTGGGACGAATAAATGCTTTCTTGCGCAGGGCCTGGCGTACTAACCTTCTAAGTGATATAGGTCATAAGCTTCTAGGGAGAAGAAACAAATTAAGGCAGAATCTGATAATGGTGAATGGTTGGCAGTGATGACCGAGGGAAAGAAAACTGGTGGAATTATAAAAGAGAAGAATCGAGGTGTAGGGTGGAATATTGCTCGCTTGGAGGACTTTGGTGATTTAGTGTCGGATGGTCTGGAAAGACTGGAACAACTATTCGTATTCGGTAGATGGCGTTAAGTGATCATAATTGCTCTGATTTCGGTGAATAAGAGCATAATAATAAATAATTATGGCCTTGGGATCCGGCGGCGCTTACTTGGGGCAAGGAAGGACTTTGTGGCAGCGTTGGGAAACCGGATTACTGACGCAACTCAAGATCCACTGGAGAAGTCCAACTTGTTCCAGCGAATTTCTGTGGCGCTGCAAGGTGGAAATTAGGCCTACATCTGCATCTCCGGGACATTGCCATAACTCTGAACATTTCCCATTTATAACAATGATTATTAATTTGCTAACAATTTGTACATGGATGAACAATTTAGAGAGTAAATTTCTCATAATAATTGTGATTAAGGCATTAGTTTACTGAGCACTCTACTCCAAGCGGCCATCTATCGAATGGAAGGAAGCGGCCATCTATCGAATGGAAGGGAAGCGGCCACTTTATCAGAGTAGACACGCGCGACGCGTTCGTTTTGTAGGCTAATTAAATATGCAAATGTAGACTATAGGCCTAATAAGCCTTATAAATCTTCTAAAGTTACGGGGATCAGCTTAAAATTCACCGTCGCTCCATTAGATCAAGATCACAAAGTCCCATCCCAGGCTATCTGTTCCGTTCCCAATCCGAATTTTTGATGATGTCCAACCGATTATAAGAGGAGCAGTCCGTAAATCTAGCCCGGAGGCAGCTATCATGGGTGTGAACTTACGTTAGCCAATCCTCTCCCTCACCGTCTCATCTTCCCACTGACAGTGTGCGATCAGTGTACTCATAATAGCGGAGTTGGCTCAACCGATAAACACAAGATAACAATTTGCTTGTCGATAATGTCAGCGTAATGTAGACAAAGATCAGATTTCTAAAGATCTCCTCGTAGGGAATCGTAGCAGATATTCAGAAGCGCTGATCGGCTAAGGCTCGTGTAATAGGCCTAGTTCGAAGAGGTATAGAACCAATGTAGGCATCTATTTATTTATACTTCAGTTATTCATGCAGGCTGTTGTTTGCAACTCTCTCACTGGGATGGCTGGGTAGGTCCTGTAGCTACCTAAGGCTTTTCTTTGTCTTTAATTAAAAATCATATCGCTTGCTTGTTTAAAACTGTTTCTTTCTGTTTGTACTTCAAAACCTTTTGAACTAGGCTTATAACAATATAATTATTATAGGAGTGTCGAAAAGAAAGTTATAACTTAGGGCCTACAGGTCCGAGACCTATCCTATTCTTTTGCAATGTCCATTGTCCAGTCAGTGTTCAAAGTTCAAACTAGATAGACCTAGGCCGAGATCTCTCCAATCTTGGGCCACATTTTCGCCGATACAATGAGAGAGAAGCGATAATGCTCTTGGGCCTAGGCTTACGTCTTTGCTTCACTCGTAGGACTAGATCCTGTTTGTAGATGCATTGTGTAGGCGTCGGCTATTGAAGCGAATCTTCTATCCGTGCAGGGAACGCAATCAGCGCTTTGATCACGTAGGGCACACACGTCGGACAGACTGCGAGAACAAGAGTGCGTTTGGTCGTCTGCTGCGGCACGGGTGCGTTCTTTACGAGACGACAGAGGCTTCGACAGGCAGCATTGCCTTAATTTAGCCCATTTTAGCCTATATAATATTTCCCTATAATACTAGCCTATCTCGATTGTACCCACATGAAAACTGACGAAGCGGTCTCGCAGAGGGAACAGTCTCAGAACTTCATATAAAATGCACGTGAAGAGTGCTATATAAATGGTCGAATTCTTAAAACTGTGCTGCACATACATGTAGAGACCGGTTTGGGAGGGTCTCAGCCAGAATAGTTTATAATTTAAATCTAAAATTATATACAGTACCACTGATACAAGAACTAATTAGTAGTACTCAAGGCATTATCTGAGCGTATGCATGCATTTAGATTTAAATAATGAATAATCATGAGCCCGTAGCCAATATTTAAAATGTATCTGGCGTCTACTTGGCCTAGATGTTCATCATGCAGGTTATAATAGAAATTCTGTACAAAACCAGTACCTACAATATTCAGCTTTTAATGTATACTCACAGTCATTCTCAGTTTAAAATAGAACCGTTTTATGAGCAGAGAAAATACAATGTGCTGGCTGATGTTCAGATGAATACAGGCTACTTGTATCATGATTCAAGTGTTCTCGGAAACTCTTTAGACTTGCTTAAACATGCTTATAAATATCATGCTATTCACACAAAACTCAATTTTATAAGGTATGCCAACAAAAATCCAATATCCATTACAAACGTATATAACCTGAACAGCCAGAGAAGTGACCACATATCGAAACGTAACTATGAGAGATAGGCTTAACTACTGTAACAGAAGCCATAACCTGTAATGACCTGATATCCTAAAAACAGCTGAATCGAGGCCACGGATTAATTAGAGAAACGACCAAGCTATACCGGAGCCTGGAGGCCCATGCTGTACCTTCAAGATAAATGGTTAACTCAGGGGTCAACTAATGGAGCCAAGAGTCCCTACTAAACCTCATAAAATTTCTGAGAATGTTCATTGAACGCCAGTCTGATGCACGTCTTACTAGATGCTTAATTATATCAACCTTGTTTTCACCCACAAAGGACCCAGAGGAGGGAATAACCAGTGGCGTAGCTAGGGTTTACTGCGCCCGAGGACAATCCTGAAATCTGCACCCCCTTTTCGCACAAAAAACTGATGACCTTATTTTTAGTCATCACCTTAATTTGTGACATTTTAAATACTTTTCCTGAAAATTCCCTTATTTTCCCGGATTTTGCGTCCCTTAGCCCTGCATCCAGGGAAATTTGCACTCCCCCTAACCCTGCACCCGGGGACATCTGTCCCCGCCCCTAGCTACGCCACTGGGAATAACTCCCAACCGTCCACGAGTACTATTAACGTTTCATTTACTAAAGATTTCCTCTATGAAACTGAGATCCGTCTGGCCCTGACCCGTACACCCGAAGTAGTCCACCACACCACCGCCGCCGCCCCCACAGTCCAGTGTACTGTCGGACAGGTCAAGCGACATGCAGTCTGTAACGTCCGGCCCAGAATAGTGCTGCACGAAGGCGTTAGACGGCGGTGGCGCATTGGAAGGTGGAGCGACCTGTTCGGAAGGATCGGCGTTCACGGTGGCCCCCGAGGCCCCTCCTGCCATCCCGCGGGAATAGGCGTTCTGATGGGAGGAGGCGGTGGGGGTAGAACGAGTTCCCTGTGGGGCCATACTCTGACTTGGAATGCCTCCGCTGAGCTGTTGCTGTTGAACCATTCCCATCTGCAATCCGCTTGACTGAACACCGTGCACTGGATATCCAGTGGTCGGGCCATGCTTCATTGAGCTGCAGCCGGCACCCTCGTACCCCTGGCATCCCAACGACTGCTCTGACGCGGGGTCCCCGTGCTGAGAGGGGGCTGAATTCCACCCGTGAGGTCTCTGGTGGACATGATCCCTGTAGATGACACCCCCATCGTACGAAGGTACGCTCCCCGTGTAGGGGGCTGTACCCCCGGAGGCGTACCCGGAATGGTGCCCTCCCGATCCGTTGTACCCGTTGGCCCCGGGAAGAGTGGAGTTGACGGACATCATCTGCTGCTGACTGGCCTGGAAGTAGGTGTAGGGAACGGACGACACACACCCCACAGGATCACCCGGATCCATTCCGTTGGGGTTGTTTCCCATGGCACGTCCTCCTCCTCCTCCGGTGGAGGTCGTGTAGAGGTCAGACTCCATCTGGTCCTGTTGCTGCTGGTCGACCATCTTACGCATCGTCTGTAGAGGGTTGTTCGTAGTGTGGCGTCCGTTGCCCGTCGTCGTTGGGTGCCGTCCCCCGTTTGACATCCCCACCGAAGGGGAGTGACCGACGACGACGTTCTGGGGAAGCCAAGTACCATAGCGTTGTTGGGATGAGGCTCTCTTCTGGTGGTGGACATCGTAGCCACCCGTTGCCATGCCGTCCGGGGGTGGATACATCTGCTGAGGGGGCATTCGGGTCGCCTGCTGCTGCTGCTGCTGGTGCTGGTGGTGATGGGGCATCCTCATGTTGAACGACTGCTGTTGGGTCATCGAGATGTTGTGCAGTGCTGATGGGGGTAAGACAACCGACGGTCCCCCTGGAGGGCCCCCAGTCGCAGTGATCGTCATCTGCTGAGAATTACTCATACAGAAGTGGTGACCCTGCTGCTGCAACTGGACCTGCTGACTCTGCGACATCTCCAGTCGACACGATGGGTCGATCGGGTGCATGTAGGGGGACGAGGGCGGCTGCGGAGGCTGCTGGGATGAAGATGGACCAAAGTGCGACTGCACCTGGTTCTGTAGTTTCTGGAGAGACGATGGCATCGGGGACATCGGCTCCGGATAGTGGGAAAGTGGTCTCGTCATGCGGTACACCCCCTGGTCGATCTTTCCACTGCCTTTCGTTGCCATGGGGGCCGTCATCATCGATACGTCGGGTCCCTGCTGGTGGTAGCCCCCGTTGATATGTGAACCGTAGGGATATCCGTGGTGCAATTTTGGCCCGAGAGTACCATAACCGTGAGTTGGGTAGGGTCTATTGCAGCCAAGGGTGCTACGACCATATCCACCGCAGTAGTCTCCGCGTCCGAACTGCGATGGAATGTCCGTCATGCCATACTGAGCGTTCTCCTGACTCTGGTGCTGGGCCGCCATCTGTTTCAGAGTTTCGGCAGCAGGACCCGTGTCGCCCATGAGCGGTGGCGCTGGCAATACGCTCGTCATTGCGCAGGCGTCACGAGGAGAGACGACGAAAGGCGCCATCGGAGCGACACCCTGGCCTCGAGCCCCAGGGTAAACGGGACCCACAGTCCTCGATGAGCTGTAGAGCGGATCGGCAAAGATTCCCGGAAGGGGATTCGTCTTGTAAGACGCCTTGCCTTGGCTTTCCAGATGTCCCGGATGGTTTTCCTTAATTATGGAATGTTTGAAGGACATCGCGCTGCTGCTCTTCGCATCGCAGCCGCTGCCGAGACCGACCTCGAACTCGCGCAGTCCCTGGTCGAGGTCCTTGAGGATGTCGCTCGGAATTTCCTCGTCCTGTCCACCGATGTGGTCGAGGAACTCGGACAGTTCGTCCAGATCGTCCAGTCCTAGGGAGTCCGAGTGCGAGTTCTGGCTCGACCGATTCGAGTGCGGCGGATTTGCCGATATGTCCGAAACGTCGTCGTTGTAGTTCTGAGCGTCGGGAGGACAGCAGCCCCCGCCGGGAGCGTTTCCCGTGTTGACATGGCCAGGCCGGGCGTTCAGGGTCGAGCTGAAGGTCAGTTTGATCTCACCCTGCGTCTGGTTGAGACTGGCGTCGATGTTGTGGACGATGTTGACGGACACGCTGCTGTGCAACTGGTTCTCCGTGTTATTGCCACCACCACCACTGCAGCTCCCGTTCACTGGTTCACTCGGTCGGCTGGACTTGGTCGGTGGAGGCTGGAAGCTGCTGCTGCCGTCGTAGTCATAGCCACCACGGCTGCTGCATCCCAGATCCGGAGGTAGGCAGTTGGCATCCGGTCCGACATTCAGCTTACGCTTCAGCTTCTGCAAGAAATTAACAGGTATAGGAAATTACTTGTTATTAAAAGCCTGATAATGAACGCCAAACGACAATTTTATCCCTTTCATAATATGTCGTTGTGTTCAAACGACGACGATGACCTAGTTCTCTGCCTCAATCAAGGCAGGTACTTTCGAATTTTTTGCCAGACAGGGATGAGATGTATAAAGATGTTAAATTGCACAGATGATTCAGTATGAATATAAACTTCTTAGGATCACTCTCAGAAACATTTCATTTGTGTAATCTTACTGCGGTTTGTCAGTTTGCTCAATTAAACGAAAATACAATACAATACAATACAATACAATACAATACAATACAATACTTGAAACGTTGGAGCAGCACATCATCGTACCAACCTCCTCCAACTGTGCTGCATGATATGGTAAACAGTTAAGAACTACAGGCCTTCTATTATAGTTTGAGAAGTAGAATGAGACAAACATTTGCTCTTATAATGCTATAGTCATCTTTATCAAATGTACATTTGCGTTCATATTAACATTGTTTCAGCCAGTGTGTAAAATTAATGTTTAATTTATGTATAATTATATAAACTGAAATTCTGTAAAAGCTGTTGGGCAGCTGGTACAATACCTACTACTTACTTACTTTGTTTCACTTGGCTCCAAATCGTTTATTTCCTCAAAGCAGTATACTGCTTTTTGTAACTACTTGGCCAGTTGCTTGAGTACAAGACCATTGCAACTGTTCAGCTAATAGTGATCATTGTGTTGAACTGTTGGCACAAAGGGTTCACTAACACCTTTGAGTTACAGGCCTTTGTTAGCATTGAGCGTTAAGATCTAACAGTCTCTGTTTCTCTAACGTTCTCTTGCAAAACTCAACTATAAAGTACGCCCTAAGTCCAGCAATTATAGGAATACACATTGGAAAGATTCATCAATAAAAAAATCCAATTCTTAAAAACACCTTGTATTAAATTAAGGCTAAATGAAGACTAAGATTTCTGTTTAGACACATTTTCAATTAGATCACAGGTTTCCAGAAAAGTGAGTAGATAGTAGGCTAGCAGCCAAGTAGGCAGTGATATATCAGCGTCCACAACTCTATTTAGGCTTAGTTATTTTGTATTGATGACAGACACAGAAAAGAAACCTTATCAAAACTGAAACTGAAAAAGAAATTGAGTTAAGTTCAAAACTGATAGGAATTGAACTGAAATCGAAATCACAAACTCAAAACTTGATAATAAGCCTACCTGAAATTCCATTCAAAACTGAATTATCAATGGTAGTGCATGCAGGATTCAGATTTCTCTGATTTGTTTGCATAAGAAACAGCTAAACATTGAAAGCCATATATGTGAAATATGTAGGAAACCAATGTTTATTTATTTTACACATTCTAGTAGAGAATTCAACGCACAATTCATTTGCCATTAAGAAAGTCAAATGTGTTAAAGCAGGTCCTACGTCCTACGTTGTGGGGGGGGGGGGGAGGGGAAGGATGCTGCATCCCATTTGAGCTAGGGAAATGGTTATCCCCATAATGAAAGAGACCGGGGGGGATAAAATTGAAACACTGGAAAAAAGTCGTCACTGATAATTTCAGATAATGGCTTAACAAAAGGTCATTAGTTCTATTGACTTCAGTATACGCCTGATAATATTAATTTAACGAAATGACTCAAGAAAGGTCATCGTTTTTTGGCCGGACAGTAAAGTCAAGCAATACCAAGAACTAGGGTGCATGAATAATGGCCATTTAATAATACAATCTTTACAGGTGTTGTTTAGTTCTCTTTACAGTGACAAAACATTTGCCATAATTGAGCGAGCACCTTACGATTGTGGTAAACTACTTTTGGACAGAACAATGCAGACAATCTGTGTATGGTAGAAGGCTAGAAGCCTACTCACTGTGATGTCTGCCATCAGACACTAATTCCCTCAACACGCCACTATGTTTAAGGCTACAGGGACACAGCAACGGACTGCGCTTCATTACAAGGTGATTGACGTTTAACAGAAACCATTGCTCCATTGATGCCTGCAGTTTCGAGGCATCGTTTTACGAGCGTGCATAGGCCTACATAAAAGAGTGTTTCTAAAACTGGTATAAGCAAACGGTGAACATACGAGTTTCGATTCTATCGCCAGCGCAGAGGCACATGTGGTCGGTAAATCGCTTTGTTTACAAACTCTGTCAAGTCATTTGAAACAATGGTGAAGGCAGCAGGATCAACATTATTTCAATTTATAATCCCACCGTCTCCCTCCTTCCTGGCTCTTGTGCTAGTCTGACTGTCTGACTAAGACTTACTTTGATAGCGTGTTGGTGTCATTAAGCCCAGCCAGCAACCAGTCACCGGGGCCAGTCAGACACGGAATTTCGGTTTATTTCATCCTCCGAGAGTAAACGTCTGGAAATGTTTCATAAGTATCGAATTATTATGCGTGCTGTGAGCGACGACGATGTGCCGTTAAGAGCTGGAACATGCGGAGACTTAATTCGATAAAAATTGAGGTCACTGGTCCCGGCGTGTTTTATTTAAATTACGCTTCGCATCCGTCTTGGCTTACGTGACACGGAGACCTCCGTCCCCCTCGCCCCACGTCTGTCCTCTTCCTGTGGCAAAGTCTCGTGACACATCCAAGCATTAACGTGCCAGCAGCTGACCAAGTAGTAGCTGCTGCTGCTGCTGTTACGGTGGCTGCGTTGTGATCATGACACAGTGACACACTCGTGGTGTGCAGTAGACCTACCATCGGAAAAGAGATTCATCGCAACTATAGCTGCGGCGAAAATTCTCTCGATCCTTAAAACTAACATTCGGCACGCAGGGGAAAGATGCGGAGGTGGTTAAGATGAGGAGAATGAGGAGGGAAAGATGGGAAGTAGGGAATGGGGAGGAGATAGCTGGGAAGGAGAGAACGTGAGCATAGAGATGGGGAGGAGGCAGATATATGGGGGGAAGATAGGTGAGGGAGGAGGAAAGAGAATGCTGAAGCGTAGGAAATGGAGAGAAAGACGGGGTGGAGAGAACATGGAGATGAAGATGAGGAGGCAAATGGAAGAGGGGAAAGATGGGTGGGGAGGAGGGTAGGAGACGATTATCATAGTTATGAATTAGGAAAAGGTGGCCGTTTGCCGGTGGAGGGAGACCAGCTGCCGGACTGCGCAGGTGCTCGGCCTGTCAGGGCGCCATGGCCATCAATAGTTAAACAGAGGACGAGAGGAGAGCAACAATGAAACGGACAGGGAAAGAATACTCCTCCTTCATATTATAT
>JAQFXW010004128.1:0-11319 GCA_034693945.1 Dendrobaena attemsi
GAGTTCGAGTTCCATTCCAGCAGCGCAGGTGAAGCCCGTTGCAATACCAGCAACGGCCGAACCAGCAGGGCAAGTCAGAAGCCCACTCGAGCGCAGAAGCAGTAGCGAAGTAGAGAGAGTTTTCCGTTACAATACTATATTAAAGTCCTTCCCGACCGTGGCCATGGCGAGCGAGAGACCACGACGAACTCATTGATTAGGCTACTCTTTTGACTTACGCAGCGCTCGTGAATCAGCTGGTGCCCAGCGCTTGGCTTTACAGAGCGCTGTAAAAAAAGTGTCGAGTTTACGATTACGATTTACGTGTATCTTCATCCGTGCATAATTCCGTGCATGCGAATAACTTGCCCATGCATCTATCGCAATCTGTCTTCTGACGATGCTTTGCATGTCTCTGGTCGAGAGTCCCCTCTCTATAAAACTATAATTTTGTTTTGTTATCTGAGTGACCCGCAGTGATTAGAAGATTCTTCTGTGAGCCGATTCCAACGGTGCACGCGTGCTGCAGCCTTCAGTCTATTCGCACCCTGCATGTCTCAGATCCGTAACACGCAGCCATGGGTATACAGGCCTCTGAATTGCTCTGAATTGTTCTGCTGAGAGAGGCGCTTTATAAATCTCCAAATAGATAGACAGGCATATTATAGCTTTCTATTCAGCATATTATTTTAGATTCTATGCTTTATTCCTCGAATCATTTTGTTTCAGTTTTGGATCGGCAAAACGCCAGCTAAAAACAACAAAATGGGTTAATGAGCCCGTATACAGCATAGCCTATCCAATAAAAATATTATAGGCCGAATACCGGTATAGGCTATAGGGGGTCTAAACATGAAACAAGTTATCCTGCAGTATAGGTCTACATTAAGTGTAAACACGAGATATGGATATTTGGCAATCTTTATGATTATTCTACAGCTCTCGTTCCAGATGAATAAAAATGTCATTTTCGTTTTATTTCGTTTACATCTTTTTCTTTTTCATTTTCAATTGGTTTTAGTTCGAAAGTTCTTTCTGGTTTTCGTTTTCGTGAACGATTGCATATTTTCGTTCTCGCTTTAGTTTCGTTCACGAAATTATTAACACTGTTGATAAGCCTTCCAATTGTCTGCAGCATGCATGTGCTCTTGGCCACTTGCGGTTCTATAATTAAGCTTAATTTAATTTCACTGTCTGCTGTTAGATTATAAGTTTATATATAGTCAGCCTTAATTTGGCCAATCTTACCTAAATCCTTCTGCAGTATCTTGATTGGAATTAATTTCTGGTATTTGTTGAGCTTTGCTTTTAACCGTTATTGCTTTGACCTGTCGATCAAAGGCCTGTAGTCATCTACAACACGTAACAGCGCTAACGACCTAACGTGTTATGTCAAATAGTGAGTGTTGAACCCTTTTAAGTTATTTTTCTTGCAATAATCGATTATGTATTGTTATTTTACATTTCACCATGCAGAGCTTCGAATATAGATTCGCCAAATATAGGTCTATTATGTCGATACGCGGTGCATGATGGTCTTGTAAACAATTTGAGGCTGAGAAATGTAATCGCTGCTGGAGCATGGTAAATGGTTTGGGCGTATACATACGTCTGCCTGTGCATGCATGGATAGACACTTTATTATTAGACAATTCAGAATAGTAAAACCTTTGCACGAGCGCATAGGCTAACTATAGTGAGGCTTTGTTCAAATGCCCGTTTCACAATGCATATAGGCCTAACTGCAGCATACAAACTGGATAGCTCTGCGCAACATAAATTAGCAAAGCAGAAACTGTAGCAGGATTAAGCGATTAGGGCAGAATTAGTGACTGAAGAAACCTGATGGAGGAAATCCTTTCTATTTTAGACATACACACGATTTGCCACGCATGCATGCATCTATAGAACCCGGAATTCGGTAAATTTAATAAAACGAGCCTTGATAAATACGTCGAAGTCAGTTGAAGTCAACGCGCGTCGGACTATTTGATAATGACGTCAGAACAATGGACTCAAGTCAGACGAACTGCCATTGTTCCAGCGCGCGCCACGAGAGAAAATAATTCTATGAACGTCGCAACTGCCGATTTCACCTCGACGATTATTATATTGAGTCAAGTATTTTATTTCTAAATAACTGTCGAACTCAATTATTAACTAAGTCGTTTGAGCTCGACGCTGGAGCTCAGCGCAGTAACACCGACCGCGGACTACGTTCGAGTGACGTCATAACAATGGAAGCGATCGAGTGAAGTGGTCGCGCAGAGTTCGTGCCGCGCTCAAGGGCTCTCGACTCCGGTCGGTCGGTCGGTCTCTCTCCTCTGTGCCAGGCGGTCCTCGGGGCCGGTCGAAGACGGGCCATTGTTCCTCTACGGTTAGATCCAGCAGGGACTGACTGCTTTGGTAAGCTGCGACCTGCAGAGAACGCCAGATTGCAAGAAGACGAATTCTTAGGGAGTTTTCAAATTTCGTACAATACATAAATTGTTGAAACTATATAACCGCATTGAAGGCGTTCGGAACTGCCTTCTCATACATCTAATACAAGAGCGTGCACACTCGACACACGTCGGGCGATTATTGAAGCGTTTAGAGCGACAGAACTATTGATAATCCAATAGACTATAGCTAATTAATTTCTCTATTATAATATGACTCCAATGCATTGATAGTGTATAACAATTAGCGACATTCTTGCGATGCGTTTTATAGGTTGCTGCAGAGATCTAGCCATGAGCAAGAGACAATTATTACACGAACGTGGCCTAATTTTGGAGGCATTCTGTTTGAGAGGAGGGAGGCGATGATCAAATATTAGAAACGGCAGAGTTATCGCATCCACTCGAGAAATACCGCTAAGCCAATCGGTATCCAGGCATGGACTAATCATGCGCTGATTACCAAACACTTCCGGACTCATACAAACATCAGCGAGACATTGGGCACACGCAGACACTCACACAGACGCATAGCGTATACGCAGACGGACTCAGAGACAAATATTACAAACGATCGAGAGACAGCTTCCTGAGTTATAGAGAACAGACGACTGAGACGAGAGAGGACGGGAGAAGAGAGGGGAAGAGGAGTAAAGTATAGCAAGATAGCGATAAAGAAAAGAATATAGATTAGAAGAGAAGATAAATGAATATTAGAGTGGTGAAGAGAAGAATTGAGAGAAATTCTGAAGGAAAGCGACGAAAGAGAGCAGAATTAGGGAAGAGAAGCAATTGATAACGGAGATAAGAGCAGAAGAGAGAGGCGATCGAATTAAGAGAGAAGGAAAGAGAAAAGCAATTAATTAAAGGAGAAGAGATGACTCAGAATGATGAGGAAAGAAGACAAAAGAGTAGATGAAGTATATATTAGACGTATACAGAGAAGAGAAGAAAACAGTTGGCAGTCGACAGAATAAAGAAGAAAAGCGATCAAGACGAGCAGAGAACGGATTAGAAATGTAAACTAAATCGGAAATCCTGTCGAATCACATACAGGCTATAGCATCAAAGCCAACAGAGCATCTTTAAAATTTCTTCATAACGACCAACTGTTTCTTCGCCATCGGCATGAAATGTCGTCGTATTCTCGTATTATAGACTATATGCCTGCATAATATTATAGTGTACACACGACGTATAATATAGATTGGATCAGACTGATTCGCAGATCCTGTAAACGTTCCTAATTATACGATAAGTTTCACTAATTGGACGCTCAAGTGTCATTTCCGCGTGGCCGAACGATAGTGTGGCGCTAGAAGAAGCAGGTGACATGAAAAGGAATCGTATTGTTACGGACGCGTCAAGTCGAACCGGGGTCGAGTGGACTTGTGGGCGAACGACCCTTCGCTCTCCTCTTCTCTCATCCCTCCTCTGCATGCTGGCGATCTAACGAATCGACGACAAGGAACCAACCTAATTATAAACTGAAAACTAAGGAACCAGTCTAATTAGTAGGCGCGCCGGCCTAATCGAGCCCAAAGACCTATATTAATAACGATCGAGTCGGAGAACCTGAAAACTAATCGCGTTATTTAAAGCCACTGAAATGTATGCCACCAGAACTAGGGACTCGTAGGATCCAGACTAATTAACCAAGCGATTCAATCATGTCGCATGGTTGCAGCCTGCATGCAGCTTAGAGTCTACGCATGCGCGACGAAATAATCCAACTCAGTTTACAACCTAGTCTTTGAGCGACCATGCGTGCACATAATAGGGCCAACTGTCTTCAGTGTCTTGGTAACGCATATAACAGTAAATATAACAAATAGGCCTAAATATAACAGTAAATTCTTATGACAATTGCAATAGTATAAGTATTTATTTTATACGACTCCAAAAACTTGACTGTAGCCCATAGGCCTATATTATTTTCTCGTCTGTCTGATCACTTCCCACATCTCACTTTCTTCAAAAGGACAAGAGACCTTTAATTATCATCTTCGCGTAACATTTGACTGATCTATTTTTTTCAAGTCAATCATCTTTTATTGTTAACCCAGAGCAATAATAAAAACAAAACAAAAATGAAAATAGTACCACAGGTTACAACAGGAGGGCCCAAAAGGGATCGAAATCCCGCTACTAGGGACACCCTGAAAAAAAGAAATGAACCAAAAACAGTGCGTTGGGTACAAAAATAATGACACCAGGAAGTAAAACCGCCGAGAACAAGATAAAACGAAAATGCACAAAATTCAAAAAAATTGTTTATATTATACTTAACTATAAGTTAACTAGTTACGGTAATGCACATCAGAATTGACCGCCGGGGCCCCCTGTGCATTGCACGACCTATTGCAAAGCAGATATAGACCTAAACGCCACTGTGCCGTAGATCTACCAAATACCAATTTGTCTGTTTGCTTGAGAAAGAGCGACGCCAATCATCTCTGGGCGTTCAGTTTTAATCTGGCAATCCCTACCAGACTGCAGTGGATAAGGTATACCCAGCAGATGGACTGCATATAATATACAGCAGCAGTTCCCTCGATCCATGGCAGCTGCAGCGGTCTATAATATCGCTGGAGGCTACGTGTATACGATTCGACAGAATGACGCCACTGCTGGTCTCCCCTTCTTCGTCATCTGCAGACGTCGCTGTTATATTAGGAATCGCGCAGAAGACAGAAATCAGGACGAAATTCGAAAGGACAACATCACGACCGACGCCACAGATAAGCCAATAATCGAAGTCGTTGCGCATATTACATCTGACAGTCCTGTTATTCATTCGCTGTTGCTTCGGACCAGGACTGGACCGCATGACAGGCAGACACTGCAGACGGTCAGACAGATGAGCGGACGGGCAGACGAACAAACAGGTGGACAGACAGATAGACAGACAGATAGGCAGACAGGCAGGCAGGCTGGCAAACCATGCATGCAGTGCCCAAACATTTTGGATTTTTGGTGTACGACGACTTGTTTCTATAAGTTCGCGTTCTTGGAAATGGTCGACTTCCTTCTATACTCGGAGATTTAACATATCGGGCTAGCACATGGGACGTGTGTGGAGCAATAGGGGAGTCGATGCATTGCGTCCGAAAGGTCGCGGGTTCTATTCAGACCCGAGCCACCGCGTAGGGACCTTGAGCAAGTCCTTCACCTACAGTTGCTGGTGGCGCTTCGGCGTGAAAACTCCGAGACTTCTTGGGGCTGTAGTTGGGACCGCCTCTGAATAGTAGTGAACTTGAAGGGGCGGTATAGAAATGCATAAATAAATAAATATACACATGGGCACCATCTAATGCAAGAGCTTGATTGAGACCAAGTAATCTTGCAAAGCACTAATCCAATTGTTTCTGAGCTCCACAATGGACCAGACTGTAGATTGCATTTTTAGGGCAGCGACAAGCCACTGTAGACACTAAACAAAGCGAAGAGCCGACGAAGGACATTTTCCCGTATGCGAGGTCGTCCAATAATTATGTAAAGACATTCTAGACTGTTTTTGACTCCCCTCCCTCTGCCAACAACTGTCAAACATTCAGGGAACCCTGATTAGTAGGCCCATGAGGCTATGTCACACAGAGTGATTACTTCTCTCCCGATGAGAACACTCAACATTTATATTAAGCTTAACGCTATTATTGTAAAGTAGGCCTACACTTTATTCAATTTTTGACTGTACATAAACTTTGAATTCTTAACAGGAGTAATTTTATGTAGGCCATAACAATTTGTGCATTGGTGTAATAGAACAACTTAACTTAATATTTTCAGTTGTCAGTTTGTGAAGCACAACTTCTTAAGTATTTAATTGCAAAATAACAACATCTAATTTTGTTTAATTGTTGACCTCGACTGTCAACGAATTTAAAAAAATTCTAAACCTCCTTCCTTATTTTGCTGGCATAATATAATGGACAACCCCAGATCAAACGATACCGGTAAATCTATGCATTCAGTTTTAAGCTGATATCCATTTCAGACTATAAAGGAGTCGTAGATGTTATCCCTCAAAGCCCGACCTGCACTTCAACGTGGTGGGTGGGGTGAACAGCCAAGTAAGGAAATGCCTGCAGGGTGGGGCTATGCCGTCAGAGGAGAAGGCTTCGGCCAAAGTACTTCTTAGGGCGCTATGCGAGGCGGTCAGGCTCATCGGGAACCCCGAAAATGACTGGCTAACGCAGGCGGCAGTTTTTGGAAGGATCTCTCAAGGCGTAAGAGGTCAGGAAACACACACCGGCTTCCTCACCCTGCCGGGAGAGAACTGGTCACCACCCGGCAAACTTGCAAAGTAACCAAGAGACCCCTACAAAGATCAATACAGATAAGCGTAAAGAAAAGATATAGGGAAAAAACACTGGTAGAGAAGATATAGGAAAAGTACTTAGAAAGATGAATGAAAAGAACACAAATCGCGGCTTACACGTTGAAGGAGTAAGAAGCGGAGGGCAGACGAAAGACGCGGATGGATAACGTCAAAGAAGAGAAAGAAAACATCAGAAACAGAGACGTCTGGAGGAAATTCACAGGGGCCTCATCGTCAGGAAACTGATGGAGGAGAAGAAAGAAGAAGATGCAGGAGACAAGGTAGGCCTACCCTAGGAGAACAGAAGAATAGGATTAGGCTCCGATGTAATTTGAAATTTACGAGTTAGGCCTATCCCTGCTAAATTGCTTACGTAAGCCAATCCTCTATTTACTTACTCTATATCCTAATAGGAAGCGCTGTAGGTGATTTCTGAAGACAGGGTTATAATTCTAAAACTTTCAAGAAATTGAGGGACCGAGGACAATGAGCGCCTAAATTACGAAGCCCCCCAACAAATTGAAATTTAGACTGAGGCATATCTTCCTAAAATGAGAGAAACTGCTCATCAAGACTGGAAATACATGGGAACCTCTGTTTCATCGCCGTCCTCGCAGATTTGCTTGATCTCATTCCTTTCTGACACACCATACAGTTACGCCGTCTTGTGAGTACAGAAGAAACTAATAGGGGGAAATACGGTACATAAATTCAGTAGTAGCTTGAGTTGAATGTTTGTAATAATCAATATTAAACAATAATTATTGTTATATACATTATATTAATAAACAGCACAAGCCAGCTTTAACAATGATCGCCTAAGAAACATATACAAATGCTTCTAAAAATGCCTAATCAGCAATATAAATATTATTATTAAAGAATCTCCAAACTCAAACATCTGTCACTATAATACACTGGTGTGGCATCACAGCAATAAGAGTCTCTGGAAACAAAAGCCGCATACAGCCAGATATTTATGCAGCATTTTCACGCACACATTATAATGTATATTTAAGCTATAATACATAGACCTCTATGCACTTTTTAACATGCATCAATGTTAATATTTATATTAATTAGAATGGCATGGATCAGAGTTTGTTGTTTACAACTGTTTCTGTTAAATACTGCATAACTATATATAATGTGTAACGTAATGTGCTAACACATTTATATAGCGCCTCAACCAGACAAATCCAGCAGAGGCACTCTATCTGATGCATACTGCAATTACTGCATAGTGTAGGATTTCAACAAAATCAAATATATATATTATTTTGCTTATTCATAAACAAATCAGCCACCACAGACTGCATAATCGGACGCTGTACGTTTTTGTTCACTCCGGCCATTTACAAACCCATATATCAGCATTCTAACCACAAACTATTACAGTAAAATAATATTTACAATATCTGTAATTGTCGGTAATCTGTACCATATCTGTATCAGTAATTGTTACTATTAATAGCTGTAAGTATTATTTTGAATAGAGGAGAGATTGATTCTAATTGTCAAGTGGACTGTAGAGAGATGAGTTCTGTTCTGCTGCTTCTCGCTCTAAACTTCGCCTCGTGAGTAGGTTTTGTTGAATTTGTCAAATGCATGGATAGGTGGCAGCACAGTCCGAAAGTCCTAGAAAATAAAAACAGATGGTGCTAAATTGAAATTAAACTAGAGTATGAGTTTAGAGTCACTGAGGCTCACTTCAAGCCCGTATAGTTTCTCCATTTACAATTTTTAGCATACAGACTGTTTTGTAGACAATCATGGCAACCAACAGGGGGAACTAATCTGATCTTCGACAGTACTAACACAATTAAGGTAAACATGTGCTGCGCAGTTGCATCATAAACTGTTGTTTTCCTTTAATGAAACAAACGTTTGTCAGTATTAATTGTATTTATCACATTAATTATAATATCAATCTTTAGATTATATTGCACTAAAAATGCAAAGTCAAAGGAACCATAAATTCACTACTCAGTCAAAACAAAGGTTTGTAGAAATTGATTCTGCTTCACAATCAATTTTAGTTAGTAAGACTTCTACAAATTCAACGGTACATTGTGGAAGTCTAAAAAATATGCTTCAAATCTGCCTCTCACTGACTGCGTTTGCTAATGACTAAGAAAGAGTAAGTAAGTGAAACTCTTCCAGACTTTGTCTAACGTTTTAACAGACAGCCAGCCAATTACACAGCTGTAGTTTCTTACCTTACTCGTCCACATGTCTGGATATTCTTCACGAAAATACTTTGTTCCATATGCAAGATGGCCATATTCTGATGTCGTCCATGACATCTGTTCATAAGGCTGCAACGGCAGATGCTTGCTCGGCAGAAATCTAAACAATTGAGAAGCAGGAACAAAATATGCCAACAAATAAAAAATATTACATATAAAAAATCTAAACGAATCACCTGTAAAGAATTAATCCAAATGAAAAATATAAATTTTCATGACTTTCCGAAGTTGTTAGTTGATCCGGTTTTGATCTGTTGACTTAAGCAAGTGAAAACATACAGTTTGTATTCTCAATTGTTCATAATCAATGACAAGAGTGCTTGAGAGTTAAATATAAATTTCTCTAAAAGCATGAATCCATCAGTGACATTTGTAAGCCAAACTTAACACACCAGGGTTTATGAATATGTGGGAAGCACTTAATATTTAAAGTAATTATTAACTAACAATACAAATGTCTGAATTTGAAATCGTCTTTTCTCAGCAACCAATACAACAGCCAGTTTGGATTGGGCTAGATCAGCACATGACTCATCACAGCCAATCCTTGATGTTCCCACAGAAACCCCATTGTATAAAATGTAGACTTATTGAAAGAAAAACAATGGAAAGAAGAAAGCAATTATAATTGTGGGTTAAGGAATCATGAATCTGCGGATGAAGGACAATCAAAACAACGCTAATCCAACAATAAACCTTTCCCTAAATGCTAAATCACCAGTATAAGATCAGTTGTAATGTAATGTAAAGTTCACCAAAGCATCAGAATTCCAAATGCCAAATTTCTGGCAAAATACATTACATCTTGTCTTGGATGCGTGCCACCCATTCGTCCGCTTTCATCCTCTTCCTCGCCTCCTCAATGGAGTAGTAGTTGCCCTCCACTCGAATAGTAGGGTTGAAGGGTTTGTAGCGTTGCCATTGGACTTCACGTGGATCACGGAACGGACCCTAGATGTAGAGACAGATGGAGTACCACTCAGAAAACCTCTAAGACCTCCAGCCTATAGTGTCTCATTTCTGCAGCTGTTGCTGTGAAACTACTTTCGTTTTCTTCTGTCACATCTTAGACGGTTCAGAATAACTGTAATTTTAAAATGCTCAACAACAAAATGCTATTATCAACACAACCATCGATGTTTAAACCTATAACAAATTGGAATTTGGCTGCTGGAGTATAACCACACCAATGAGCCAAGTCTCTAAGTACTGAAAATGGTAAGTGCTGTTAGGTGGCGCTTCAGCACCGGCTCAAACAACAGTTGTGAAAGTTTTCAAATTTATCTCAAAACTGTCTTGCTTAGTCAAGGTTTTGCTTAGTAGATTGCCTTGAATTGGCACTATATAAAAAAATACTAAGAATAAATAGGTATGAATTGGCCTGATAAGATTGAAATGCTAACAGTTCATTTAGTGATGCCACCTTGTTGGTTTTTAATGTAACATATAAGTAACAATAGATGGATATTGGACAACGACTCCTCCATCAAGAACACATAGCTGCATTTTGAGATATGAACTCCATATTCAGTTACAAGAGTCTTAACTCATCACAGCTCATTATGATACTTGTAGCTACATAGACGCAGGCCACCAGCCATACCTTGGGCTTATCTCCAACTGGAGGTAACGGCGAAAATGTTGAGGCGTCGTAACGCCTCCATGCAGGGTCAAACGCATTCTCATCGGTCAGTTTTGCACTCTTGATTTGTCGATTAGTCTTCTCAGGCTTCACCTGTCGTAGGTGAAATTCCATTTCATTCGGTACGAGCTAAAATCAATCATTCGCAATGAATATCAAGCTCCTACCATTTCAAGAACAATTCACTCAAACTGTGTCTTCAATCAACACTGGACAGTAACAGCTCAACCCCATCGTTCAACCAGCCAATTAAAATTTAGTAAAATTCAGCAATTATGAATAGTAATAGATAAATGACTGAGAAATAAATAAATAAATCAAACAATCATCTTTATTTGAAACGACAGTAAACGAAAAATTCACAACTTAGAGATGCCTTGGAGTAACATTTTCCGGCTATTAACCTCCTTGGCGTTAAGCCCGAGCGTAACTCGGGGGACGAATATGTTTTAACAAGGTTAAGCCCGAGTCACACTCGGGTGCAGGGATAATATCGTGTCCAGCAGGGTAAAGCACCAGTGTTGGTCCGATATGGCATCTAGCAAACATAAATGCATAATATCCCAGCGTTAGATCTATTTTTAGGCCTATTTATTCTATGCTAGGATTTATTTATTGCAGACAACCATACGATAGGTGGCATTGATCGCGATTTAGCTATAGGCTTATACGTGCTCATTAGGCTTA
>JAQFXW010004129.1:0-11319 GCA_034693945.1 Dendrobaena attemsi
ACCCTCGGGCTGTAGTCGGGACCGCCTCTGAATAGTAGTGGACTGTAAGAGGCGGTATAGAAATACACACATACAAAAATGTGGCCTTCAATTGTCACAGAGGAATATCATATTCAGGACTTTCGGTCACTATTCTGGGATTGAAATCTGTTCCACAAATAAATGTTAAAGTGAATATGGATATGTTCATTGGTTCATTTAATATTTATAGTTTGTTTACATCTGAGTAACTAATGGGTTTGAGCTGGATCAACATCCAAGGCTGAAATAGACAGCAGACTAATGGAAAAGAATAGTATTGTTTTCGTGCCTTCCGTTCCTTTGTTGATGATAGTTTCAATATTGTAGGTTTTTACTACTTTGTTTGGAGAAATGCAGTTCCGAGAGGGGTTCAGCCTGATGCCCATCCTGCTTCATCCAAAAAGTCGCGGTACCATTAGAATACGAAGCAAGAACCCTCAGGATCCTCCACTCATAGATCCCAACTACCTGGCTCATACGGATGACCTCAAGGTTCTTCTGGAAGGTACCTGTTCATATAAGGAGCTTTAAAGCGGGGTTTAGTACACTGTATAAGCTCTACAATAGAAGTTCAATTGAAACTATCACAGTTACACATGAAATTTTTCTTAAACACTAGGGCACTACTGTCCGTCTTTCAGTCCTGTTAAAGAGCCGTGGAAAGTCGCAGAGTTAAATCTCTAGACTGTGATGGATAGACGCTGCAGTAGGAAACATGTCTTTCTGTTGTCATCAGCGATCAGTGCCAAGCTATGGCCAAGGTTTGACAGGAAATTTAGTCCTGTTGCGTTGATTGATCCTAATGTTTCCATAGCAAGTGGGATGAAAACGTGTGTATTCATGAGAGCGCCTGTTCATTATTTGATGTAATAATTTAAATTTACCTAAATGATTCACAGTAACTAACAGGTCACATTAATGTTGACCTGTAAATGTGAGATTAATTAAATTTTGACTCTATCTCTATTTTGTGTTGGATTTATGCACTATGGCGCACAGCATCGTGTGGAAGGGAGCTACAAAATTCAAGACTGCTGTTTTAAATGTCAGTGAAAAATGTAATACTGATGTGCTGTACTTGAGGGTTGACAACCTGAAATGGTTGATTGTTCTTCTGGGACTTGAGTTCAGATACCCTCCAGAATGAGTAGATTACAAGATTTCTGTTGGACTAAAGTGGCCAAGTAAATTGGTTTATAAATGAGTTAATACGTCGATGATACACGTTGCTAATGAAAAGATCATTTGAAGAAGATTGAACATATCATAGGCTAAGGAGATGAAGTTATTGACACTTAATACAAATGGCTTCTTTTTATGTTGGCTGAAAGATAACTCTACTTTCTAAACTCTTTTAGGTGAATGTGGATGCACCTTTTCATAGCGACCATATGGCCTGAACCCTGTTCATTCTCAAATGAATTTGTGAGGTGAGATGGTTTACTCACACCACTCCGCATTCGAAGCGGTGTGTTTAAGATCCTTGTGTGCTGTTCTAACCCAACAATAAACAGAATAACTTGGTATGACCAGCCGACCATTATTTTTGTTAACTTAAAATGTAATGTTAAATAAATGTCGTTATGAGTTATTCCTTACTGATGTACAATTGAATTAAACTTTTGCAGCTATCCGCTTAGCTAATCGCTTCACTGAAACCAAAGTTTTCAGGAGTGTTGGAGCGGAGCCCATAAATCGGGTTCACCCACAATGCTCTCACCACGACCAGTACAGCGACAGCTACTGGGAGTGTTTCATACGACAGAATACGATGAGTATGCACCATGCGGTGGGAACATGCAAGATGGGAGCCGCGGGAGACAACTCTGCAGTGGTTGACCCCAAGCTGAGGTAAGCTGGACTCGTTAGTTATCACGGACGCTGTTAAGTGCAGCAGCGACAGAGTGGTCTATTGGTAATATGCTCGTTCATCAATCATATGGTTACATGTTTGACTCCATGTAATGACCTTGTACAGGTTTTTGGAAAAATGTGCCGCTGTCATCAAGCAGTATAGTTTGGTGCTGACGAAAGTGGGAAGTAAGCGGCATGTCTGCGATTCGCTTGCCCCCTGTCCAGGACCCTAGGATTCGTCCATTCCCGGCTGCCACAAGGATTATGCTTAGCTTTACTGTCACTATTACCTTGAGATTTATAAGGATGCCTTATGTGAGTAGCAGTTGTTCATAACAACTGACAGCATTAGTGTAGATCTACCACAGCTGAGACTTTGTTCACTACATCACTGCCTAGAGATTTACGGTCCACCCCAAACAACCTCACATTTTATGCACTGGTTACAGCTACTGCGCAAACGAATTTGGCTGTCAAAGGCCCTCTCCGTGGTTTGAGGCACAGAAAGAAGTCTGTGCTTATGAGAAGCAAACGTCAGATGTATTGCACTCATTTCGTTGATGGTTATTAGGTAGATCTTCTCCTCATTAGGTGATACTGTAAGACCATTCCGTACCCCCTAAGTACACCAGCGTGTGGCTGTTTCTTAGGGTTCGAGGGGTTAAAAAGTTGCGCGTAGTCGATGCATCTGTCATGCCAAGTCTTCCATCTGGGAACATCAACGCCGCTGTCATCATGCTTGCCGAAAAGGCTGCCGACCTCATACTCAACCGGGTTTCTGTGCGGAAGTTTGGCGAAAAAGAGACGCATGAGGAGTGGCACGAGAAGATACACAAACGCGATGAACTCTAACTGTCGACCTTATGTCTGTTGAACCTTTTCTCTGTTCTTGTGAACTATCTTCTCTGGCCTTATAAACTTTCTTCTCTCTCCTGGTGAACTTTCTTCTTTGATCTGTTGAACTTTCTTCTCTGACCTTGTGAACTTTCTTCTCTGACCTGGTGAACTTTCTTCTCTGACCTGGTGAACTTTCATCTCTGATCTGGTGAACTTTCTTCTCTGATCTCATGAATTTTCATCTCACCTGATAAACTTTTATCTTTGACCTGTTCAACTTCCTTCATTCAGTTCTCAACATTCCTGTGAACTCTTTGTTGAGAGAGGTGTGGAATATTGTCTAAGTTTCTTACTTTGGCTTTTATAACACCAGAACTTTGGCTCTATTCACCTGGTACTGATTGATACCTTACTGTTAATGTCTGAAGCAATGAGCGTGATTCTAATGTAGTCTGCTTCAGTTTTCAGACTTTCCAGTGTGTGAATTGAATCTGACCAATTCTCTGTTGTGTCATATAATTTCTGCCCTTGATTTTGTAAAAACTTTTGCTCTGTCACAAATGCATTTATCAGTGATGCCAAGAAAAAGATCTTTATGACAAGAATTTAAGCCACGAAGATGTTTCATTGAACTGTCAACTTGAATTGGAACTAGTTCAGCATTTTTGGGGAACTATATGTATGCCTTGAGGCTCTTCTTGTGACATTTCCATTTATGGTTCCTTCTTCTTACTACCAATTTTTATTTTGTAACGATTACATACTCGTGCAGTGTATTTATGGTGTACGGATAAATTCATGACACTGTCTACTTCTTTTGTTACTTTGATGCTTTTTCCATGTGTTAACTTTTATTGTTGATTGCATATTTTTGGCAAATGTTGTTTTCTAGTCAGCTATCAAACTATTAAGATGTCTAGTCTGATATTATTTGGTGTGCACTGTATGTCTTTTGACTATTTTTAACTTTTGGTGTATGTTTATTTCCGTCTTCTTTACATGAGATACATTCCCTATTGAATGCAACGTGAATTATTTAAGTTACACGTACGTTATTTGATGTGAATCTAGATATTTGTTATCATTTGTATGCAGACAAACATCCTAAAAATTATATTCAGTGTACTTGCGATCTCTCCTCACGAAACATATTTTGTGTTTTCATTTGTCTGATATTGTTTTCTCTATCTGGCCTATTTGTGAGCTTTGGTGAAAACTGAAAACTTAATTGCTTTAAGTGTGAATGTATGCTGTTCCATTAAATGTTTGATGTCTTTATACTGGAACTTATTTTAAACATGTATTAAGCATTTTTAAATAAACTGGATATTTGTTTGGATGTCGGACGTGCTTTTGTGTAATTTAATAAAGTCAGTCTACAGCTGGCCTGTCTATTGTCTGTCTGTCTGTCAATGGCTCAATGCAATTGATTGGCTTTTTCACTAGATGCCTAAAAATATTTAAACCTTAAAAATAATAGTGCGTAGTCTCTGTATATATCTAGACACTTATTGTAATACTTTAAAGAGCGAGACATACAGATTCGCATCCAGAGTGCCAATGTCGCATGCAACCAGAGCAGCGAAATCCAAAGAGCCAAGCAACAACAATTATAGCTTCTGATGGGTAATGTTCTCCTGTTACATAGTCGCGCGCAGCACACTCCGGGCGCTATTGGACCAGAGAAGCTTTCGTCTGTTCGTTGACAAACATAACAGTTTCTGCCGCTGCTGCACTTCCATCAGTTTCTGCTGCAGCCTAATGGTCTGACTCGAAGAACTCGGGTGTTAGGAATGGCAACTGCGGGGCAGTTGCTGTCTTCAGTGTGGCGGGTGCTGTTTGTAGGCGGTCTTCTCAGCCTAGATGGATGCCCAGCTGATCGTCTAATCAGAATTGGTGAGTTGTCTACTTTCTTATTGAGATGTAAGCCATAGCCCTAGACAATCTACATGTAGATTGTAGGTACTAGTACTAGGTAGATAGAACTGTAATTATCCTTTTGCATGTGTGGGGCCCCTAAAGTGTGGAATCCATGTTCTGCTGAACACATTGGAACATGCCATAATTCACCTCTGCTAAACAGTTAGGCGCCTAACACGATCCTGCAGCTCATCTTGACATTGCCACCTAGAGAATAGAAGGCTGATTAGATCTTTGGGATATTAGGGAAACTGATCTCGTTGCCATAGTGATTTTCTGCACTTTCTTCCATGTTGTTACTACCACTCACCTAACCTTAAAGCCCCTACTATATTTGTAATAACTATACATAGTATAGGCCTCTGGTCTAATAATATAATATATATTTTTTTTATATACGCACTTCTATATTTATTTATTTACGCATTTCTACACTGCCCCTTCAAGTCCGCTACTACTCAGAGGTGGCCCAACTACAGCCCGAAGGAGTGCCGGAGTTTCATGCCAAAGCACCACGAGAAACTGTAGGCAAAGGACTTGCTCAAGGTCCTTATGTGGTGGCTCGGTTCTGAATCGAACCTGCGACCCTTTGGACGCAAGACGACGACTATCCCACGGCTCCACACATGCCCTATGTGCTAGCCCGATGTTAAATCTCTGAGTGTCGGCAGGCATCGGGCTCGAACTCGTTACGTGCAAACACACGGGGCCAGCACGCTCCCAATGTAGCTAACTGGGCCAATATACATGTACATGTACATATACATGGCATTACATGTGTATGTATAATTATATATGATATATGGTTGTATACTGTATTGGGGTAGGGCCAACATGATCATTATTGTCTTCCGATCATCAAGTGCAACTCTACAGGGGAACTAGCAATGACCTATAGAGAAATTTTGCCCAGAGGATTGACTTAGTGGCATTACATTGGTGTCACGGGTGTTGGTCGCTGAAGTGTTATCACTTATTCACTAGGGCAGATGACAGATGTTGCTGACGATGCAGAGACCTCTGGCAACCGATTTCCTCTCTGACCAGGTGGCTGTGTATCGTTTCGCATCCTTCCATCGTCCGCTCTGACCACCACCGCCAACGCTACTCAATTATTTGCAGCCGCTGCTCACTAGTGCTCGGCCTACTCTTTCAAAGAGACAGCTGGACGAGTAATCAATTAGGATTTTTGTCTCCAGTCTCTACCTCCCTCCCTCATCCTCTCTACCTTGCTCACTCCCTTTCTACCTCGCTTTCTCCATATCTTTTACATAAATAATTGCCTTTCTCCAACCAGAATTGATATCCTTCTTCCTGTCTTGCTCCATTGACCTGTGTCCATCAGACTGGTTGGTTGTCTTTCTCTTTGTCATCATAATTATCTTTATCTGTATCTAATCTAATTTGGGGGAAATGATCACAGTAGATGGGAGCCTTCAACATGACAATTTTTTAAAGTATAATTTTAATCCATAACTTTTTACAAAATTTACAGAGTGTTGTGTCATGTTGTGCAGTTTTCTCAATTGCTTGACTTGATTGCAGCGTTTGTAGAGGTTGGCCTGTTGGGCACATAATTTTAAATTATTTTCTGTTCAACTTACATCAACCTGATTCAGGTACGACCAAAGAAATGCAATGAATTGTGAGTTTTGTCAGTTTAGCCATGCTTTTCTTAGTCAAAGCAACAATTAAATCTGTGAATAAGTTGCTAGATATGACTCTAGACTTCAGCAGGACTGGTTGTAACAGACAAACAGATTAAAACAAACGGTCAGATGAAAACATACCACACTTCCCTTTTATGCTTAATATTGTAAACATGCAAGCCTGTAGTCATCTATACATTCCGTTATTCGTTCATCTCATTGCCTTGTCTTGAACACTGCAGCTTTTCTGGATTGAAGAAAAGAGGAATTATGGTAAAATGATTAATCCTGATGGCGTGTGTAGAGTGTGGACAGTTGTAGATTGGAATGGAAAGTGCCATTAATTACATCAGAAATTGCTCAAGTGTGAAGTCTTCTTCTTTCCTTGCCGGATGGCTTGTATTATTAGGCCGTAGATGGGATCAACTGGATTAGCCTACAGCGGATAAGTGGAGACGGGAATTAATCAAGGTAGGCATGCTCTGGCCAGTTGCCATGGTGGTGAGGATCAGACAAATAAGTATGTAGATTTAGCTGGCCTAATGAGTAATGGAATACTTTTGATTAGTATACTAGATGTGACTGTTTATGCTGAATATTGACCTGACTTCTCTAGGGAACAATCACTTATTGTATCGTATTATATTGTATTCTTTCTTGTTCACATAAACTGACAATCAGCAGTGAGTTTACAACTTTTCATAAAGTGATAAAGGGGCATAGACTTGTGACTGGTTTTACTTGAGGCAACTATTTACAGGTGTGCCTTATACATCATGATTGATAGTAACACTATTGCAGAAGCCATTAGATTTGATGACCTCCATAGACCAATAACTCATTTTGAGGCTCTTTGTTAATTCTGTGCAGTATAGTTTGCTTTCGAGTCAGCTTGAGAGTCATGAGTAGGCTGGTAATATGTTGGAGCTATACTGGTTCGAAATAAGCATAACAGAATTTGCGTTAAAGCACCTTGCACTCTTCCTAACCTAATTGTCCCTCTAATTAGGACTGAAAAGTGAATTAGGTCAGTCGACACATTTGTAACCCATTTAGTCATATACTCTTCCTGGTGGCCTATAGGCTACTTCATAAATGCCTCTTAGCGCCAATTAACTACGTTTCTATTAGATCACTGAATCATGAAATGCTCAAACTTTTTTAATTTGCAACACATCGTTTACAATAAGATGCACGTGTTTTAAATTGACTCCTAGAAATATCAGGAAAAATTGGTTTTATCCAATTGTCTCAAATTTTACATATTTTCAATTATTCTATTACAATATTAATTTTATATACCAGTAAGCATTTTTATAGCACATGCCTGTTATGCATGATTTCTTTTCAATCATTTGCAAATTTTACATCATTACATTACAATTATCTTTGCAGTTTATGACAGCTGCTGCTATACATTAAAATGCTGCAAGTTTACATAACATTTCTATTTGTTGTTCTACAGGTAGTTTGTTTGACGAAAGCAGTGACCCTGTTCTGGAAAGTGTTTTTCGTTATGCCATATTCCGACTGAATCGTGATGAATCCATTCTGCCAAACACGAAACTTCTGTACGACATCCAGCACTTGCCGCAGGATAGCAGCTTTATCGCTGGAAAACGAGGTTAGGTCAAGGTCTTAAGGGCAATGCATTTCCTCTACGTAGGATCAGATGAAGATGATGGGTCAGGTTGCAGTAAGAGCTTTTGCTGAAAATGGATAAAAATATGAGTCTAGTTAAAACGTTTAAATGGAGATTAGGTCAGGTTATGATCCAGGGTCAGGGTGCAGTCAGTGCAGGTCAATTCAACTCTCTGTCTTCCCCTGGAGCTGTGTTTCACCAGCGTTGGAAGACTATTCTGCCGAGCAGTGCCCCCATGATTCACCTGATTGGATTGGGAGCACCTCTGTTGAGGTTACTTCAAGAGATGCTTTATAAACTGAAGCTTACAATTATTGGTCAGGTTATGAGAAAAGGTTAAGCTAAAGTGTGAGGCTGCAGCCAGTGCATTGGCTGAGAATGGAGTCAAGGTGTCATGAATGTCCTGTTATATAAAGTATGTGCAACCAATACCATACTTTATCTTACCATAGATGACCTAAGCTCTATCTGTCTAACGTTTCTATGCCATGCCATACCATTTGATGTTGTTTGGCTGCAAAGTGTGTTATCAGGCCGGTCTTGGAGTGGCCGTTGTCTTTGGACCTCAGCATGAACAGATGGGAGAACATGTCGCATCAATCTGTAGTCTGTTGGAGATTCCACACATGGAGCTGCAGCCTGGACGAGCAGTTGGAAAGGCACGACAGCAGTTCTCGATCAATGTCTTTCCAGAACAAGTACAACTGAATACGGCTTACCTGGACCTGATTGGCCACTTTCAATGGACAAAGTTCTGCTTGATGTATAGCAGTGCACAGGGTAAATGTTTCTGTGTTTTGTCTTCATGTCTGTCTATGTCTTTGAGATTATACGTCAGTAGTTATTATACTGGCATAGCATTCGTACTTTTATTCCAGATACTGCAACAATATGGTTGTGTTTTGTGCATCATACGTTTGATATTCCTGTTTGAACTCTATATAACCATACCATCTGCTGGAAGCTGTTGACACGTAATCTCTTGTGATTGCGAGGGCCTGCCACTGGTGACTGACTCTTTACTGTGAACTGTTTTTGCAGCAAATGGTAATATCTTTGCTCTTTTTATAATATTTTACATCATAGAGGCTAATGCAGAGAGCATGTCTGAATAGATTTTGAAGAGGTGCTATGTGATTTCTCTGAATGATGAGCGAATTAATAAATGATCAGTTGCAGCAACTTCAGACCGTCTGGTCTTGAATGCTATGTAAATTTCTACCTTTTGATATTGAGTTGTGGTTGGACTGATTGTGCTTCTGAGCAGGCAGACTGGAAGGGGTGCTATAGAAATTCTCTATAATAATAATAATAATAATGGAGAAGGATTTGGCCGAAGAACTTTCGTAAGCCGGGAAATAGATGAATAGGGCCATTCAAGACTTTGACTTTAGGCGTTAGGCTGAGAGATTATTTATACCTTGGGACAAAAAGTAGGTTTAATAAAAAAAATAATAATAATAAATTGTCATTGCCTCTTTTACCTAGATTTGGTCTTACTGCAAGACATTCTGCTGAGTCCCATGAGCAACAAAATCGAACTGATACTTCGTGAGGTCAGTGTTGACAGCATGCGAGAGACGCTGAAGGACGTCCGGAAGCGTGGAATGCACAATATACTGGCTCATCTCAGCCCATCCGACACTTTTCACCTTCTTAAGTCGGTTAGTTTTTTGTTGCGTTATCATGAGGTCACATCTGAAATTCTCACTATGTGAGGTATTTGTAACCCAATTACTAATTTATACCTTTAATTGAGTCACAATAAGCAATACTTACACACGGAGTCACGGACGACACGGTAGAGCGGTAAACTCACATGACGCTTAGGCATGTTGCAAGCGAGGATATCCGGATTCGGATCCGTCAAATGTTTGTACCAACTATCCGGATCCGGTATCCGGTGGAAAAAATCATATCCGGTCACCCTTAATTATTATATCATTATAATGAGATTAAACTATACTGAAGTCGCTTGAGCTTATTTATTCGTTTGATATCATTATGATCTTGAGCTCATTTTAATGAGTTTACATTATTTACATAGGTGATGTTTTAGTATGTCAACATAACTCAGCATAGTGCTGGAGTTGGGGACACTATATAGACCTCTCAGTTAGCAGTCTATGCGTCCAACTGCATGCATTACACCATCACATGCCCCGTTAAGATATAGAATGTAAACAAAATGACTAAATCACAGCAAATGTGAATCGATGCACTGTATCCTTCACTGAGCAATTTTTTCATTTAATTTGATCAGGCGCTCCAAATTGGAATGATTGATTCACACTATCACTACATCTTAACATCATTGGTAAGTTTCTGTGTAAAGTAACAAGTTCTTAGCTTTGATTTTTTAAGACTAATTCACTCTATATTTGCCCTTAGCTAGGTTCTGTTTAGGCTGCTAATTATTATCCTTCGATTGGTCTAAGTATAGGCTCATGACCAACAGTGATATTTCCATTAACGAAAATAGGAATTAGAAGTAAAATTATCGATTTCCGTTAACGAGAATAAGAACGAAAATTGGGATTTATTTTGAGAACGATAATAGAACGAGAATGGAAATGCAGTAAAAAGAACGGAAATAGGAATAGAAATAGGAATTATTTAAGAACGGAAATGATTAAACTATAATAATTTTCGTGCCACACAACAGCCGTATGTAGCCTAAAACAGACGGTTGGCAATATGCTTCGAGAGCCGTCACGTCAATTGGTGATCTTTGAGTCATTGTGATCTTGGGTATGCCCCATTATAATCTTTGGTTCATCTTCCGGTCGTTTAAGCTTATATTGTCAAAGTTTAAATGTGATATTTGTTATATAGTTTATCGCAAATATTAGCGGGAAGAAGAAAAAATATAGTCACTTTTGGGAGCTTTTTTAAAACAGCGAAATTTCTGGAAAAACAACGTGCTTAGGACAAAGTCAGCGCTGGTCTTGAATGTGTCACAACACTTTCAGGCAAGCACTCCAGTCTTAGTCTCCAAGCATATCTGCAGTGGTTGCACAGCGATCTAGGCCTACATGTCGTACAAAGTCTATTTATCAATGGCTAAGAAACAAATCACAAGTTTTATTAAAGTGTTTCATAAACTTAACTGCAACATTTTAAATTTTGGCTACATGAGAGCCGGAATAAAAACTGCTGGTGTTGTGTTTTTGAAAGCTGAAATGGAACTAATTTTATTTATGAATTGGAATTCAAACAGAAAGTATCTTGAATTAGAACTGAAATTATTTGAGAACTTGAATTAGAACTGAATTTATTTGAGAACTTGAATTAGAACTGAAATTATATGAGAACTTGAATTAGAACTGAAATTATTTGAAAACTTGAATTAGAACTGAAATAGGAATTGTTTTGAGAACGAGAATAGAACGAGAA
>JAQFXW010004130.1:0-11317 GCA_034693945.1 Dendrobaena attemsi
GCTTCTCTCTGTCTCTGGGCCCGTCCCTTTCTATCTGTGTCTCTCTGTTTCTCTCTGTTTCTGTCTCTCTTTCCCTGTCTCTCTTTCTCCTGCCTCTGTCTCTCTATCTGCCTCTATATCTGCTTCCTCTTCTGGTTGACCTTTCTTTAACGGCAACCGTTTATCTTCGACGGTGAACCAGTCCAGCGTCAGTACCAACTGGAGTCAGAAGCAACAGCATCCCATCATGATGACCATCTTCAGAACCAGACTCAGCAGCAGCAGCAGCAACAACAGCCGAAGACGTACAGCGACGTTCTAACAGAGTTAAGATGGCAAGGCAATCACAGCATCCCGATCAACAACAGCAAAGTCAGCAGCAGCAGGACCAGAGCAGAAGGCAGAGAGCAGAGGCAGGGGTAGAGGCAGAGACAGGCACAGAGGCAGGGTACTGGGAAGAGACAAAAGCAGAGGCAGGCAGGGGCTTCTATCCCTATACCCAACGGGCGCAAGGTTGCCCAGTGGAAAACAGAGGGAAAACATTTTATAATGTATCATTTTCAGATATAGGGGGAAGACCGGTCACAGGGAATGGGATGGAAGAATATTTTTGAGGGGGAAAATGGAAGGTGGTGAGTTTTTGAGCACGGCTGTTTGGGTGGATAGAAGCCCCTGGGGCAGGGGTAGGAGCAGAGACAGAGGCTAGAGGCAGAGACAGAGGTATTGGCAGAGGCAGAGACAGAGGTATGGGCAGAGGCAGAGACAGAGACAGAGGTATGGGTAGAGACAGAGACAGGGCTAGAGGCAAAGACAGAGGTAGAGGCAGAGGCAGAGGCAGGGGTAGAGGCAGAGACAGAGGTAGGGGCAGAGGCAGAGACAGATGCAGAGACTGTTCCTATCGTCTCATCCATCAGTCCTTCTTCCTCCATTTACCTAATTCAGTCCACGCAACAATACGATGGCTATCAATATTGGAGATCTCTCTAACGACTGACCATAATATTATATAAACTTACACACGCATGCATACACACACATTATATATGTATAATGTATATATTATATGTTACAATTCATATAAGCACACACATAGAGATATATACAGACATTGCACAACTAATATAGATAAATAATGTTATAGAAAAATGTTATTCTTAAACGCGACAATATACATATATAGGCCTACAAGATTAAAGACAAAATGTGCGCAATATTAGATTTGAGTGTGCAGATCGGATGACTTTAGACAGAATGATAAGCTAAGAGACAAGATAGCAGATAAACAGATCAATAGAAAGAAAGCGACAGACAGACAACAAAATCTTGGGTGAGGCTGCTAAGTTTATTTATTCAATTATTCAAAATTCTATTAATAATCAACATCCATTTACATATGTAAGTAGAACATCCAATCTTGACAAACAAGAATGTCAACGAAGTGAACCATAAAAGGAAGTGATTCAAGAGGTTATAATATATATGCTGTAGTCTGAGTTTGACAACAGAGATGAATGACTCTCAGTCATCACCGTGACAACCAATTTCAGACAGAAAACAGACGTACGTAAAACCAGACAGACAGACAGACAGACAAATAGACAGACAAAAACAGACAGAGAGACAGACATATAGAGACAGAGAGACAGACATTATTGTATTGTATCATCGTTTAATAACACAAACTGACAATCCGCTGCGAGTTTACATAAGAGGAAAATAATTATTTTTATCTAGCAGACCTATCCGGACAGACAGACAGACAAACAAATAGATAGATAGATAGACAGACAGGTAGTCAGACAGACAGGCAGTCAGACAGGCAGATAACAGACAGACAGACAGACAGACGTGCGTACTGCAGCCTGCATGACTGATTGATGGTCTAACAGCCGAGAATGACGTTCAATCTATCCCATTCGTTTTTCCACTGAAACTGGAAGAACTGTTGTCGTCGTATTTGCGTTTAGCTTTATAGTCGTCCCTCGTCGTTGTCCCTAGCAACGCCACGCAGATGGATGAACGGCTGGCAATGTGGCATTCAGGCACTCAAAGCAGATAATCGCCCCGGTTGGTCCACTGCGTGTTGAGCCCCCGATTGCAGCCCCCCTCATTGTATACCCCTTGTGTCGTGTGTACCCCGACCGACCAACCGACACAGACCGAAACAGTTTGAACGAAAAGAGATTGAACGGTCGGATTAAACGATGGCCGCCTCACTGTTGATGAGATTGGCGAGAGGTACAGATAGACAGACAGACACGCAGATCCAAAGGAACAAACAGAGTGTCAGAGAAACTGCAGAAGAAGCACTGTCTGACGCAGAGTAGACCTACATCTATAATACGCTTACTAGGCCTACAACTTGAAATGTGTGATTGTCCGAATATATACGTCCCGGCAAAAAGCTCTGAAGATGTGAACGGTTTTAAAAACGGTCTCCTGCGAATTTCTGACCTTAAGTTACTCATTATTTTCATCTTAAAATCACGGAGAAGCTAAACACGTCATCCGAAGTCGCCGTGGCTCGAGAGGATGGACAGACATGCAGACAGACAGACAGACGAACGGACAGACGAACGGACAGACGAACGGACGGATTGACATTTTAATGGGATGGAAACTAGATATGATAGGACAAACAACCATAGATATCAATTGAGACGGACAGATAGCCAGACGCCCACACAGGTGAAGACGGACAATAAGATGAGAACAATAAGTTGAGGAAGTGGCAGAAGAGATAAAATCTATATGACTGGACTTAGATGACCAGCGTATTATAGGATATACTCATACTTGTAGGGGCGCGGTAGTATAGTGGTGAAGGTCGCCGCCTTGCAACCGAAGGGTTGCGGGTTCGAATCCCACCCGCCGCGTAAGGACCTTGAGCAAGTCCTTCACTAACAATTGCTCGTGGCGCTTCGGCGTGCAAACTCAGGCACACCTCCGGGCTTTAGTCGGGACGGCTTCTGAGTAGTAGGAGACTTGAAGGGGCGGTATAGAAATGTTTGAATGAATAAATAAATAAATTGATCATTGCTGAATGTTTACCTGAGTTCGACGAGGCTGACTTTGACCTTGGTCGTAAGAAAGGCTGCGGTGTCGTTTTAAACGCGTTACTTCCGCTGTGAAGCAGTGACGAAGTTCCGGTGGCATTGATGACGTAATCCCTCGACGTCATCAGATACGACGAATAAGCAGACGACAGCGAATTCCGCGCGAAACCCACATCCCCACTGTGAGCACTGGTCCCTCCTCCTCCTCTCATTGGGGGCAGAAGCCGCTCCCTCTCCATCGCTTCCAGACGTCCATTGCCCCCCTGCAGGGCCCCGCCACTGTCCGGTCGTGTCCGTGGGAACGGTAATTGGTCCAGGTGTCTGTGGGACCCCGGTCCCGGGAAAGGGTCGGGAGCGTGTGCTGACTCTAATAGGCAGGATTCCTTTCCGCAAGAGCCGCTACAGACGGGTCGCTGGAGGTGGGTCATTGGTGCCGTCGGGGGTAAGGATGGGACGGCGTAGGTGGTGGGATGTGGGTGGTCGAAAGATGGCGGACAGAAGGTGGGTGGGATCCAACCGGTGTGATGATTGACGACGGACTTGTTGGCTTCGTTGATCCAGTGCTGGAGAGGATTCGGTGGAAGTAAGTGCGATCCACACATCACGGAACCCAATCCACCTGGAAAACAATGATCGTTTTACGCTTTGCAAGGCATTAGTAGATGATTTAATACCAGCACTAACCTACAAGAATAGTCTACGCTATAAATACAAAACGAAATAATGCAATTATGACTAATGCAATGTTAAGTTATAGCGAAATGAAACAACAACATCACTTTTTCTATATTTGAATAGACTTTAGATAACTTATGTACAGCCTACAGGAATTGCTGGATCAATAGCATGCGTCTATATAGGCCTATAAGCCTCGGCATAAGGGAGGGTTTTTACGGGTTCAAAATCTTCTAATAATAATTAATTTATCTAAATGCCAAATTCTATCTCGAGATGAATTTAGATCAATTTTCTGACCATGTCAGTTGCGAATATCCCGAAATAGTTCTCCTCACTATATTGTGTCTCTGGTTCCCAACATACGTTAGAAATTTAAGTTGCCAAAATTATAAATTGTCCTATCGGCTGCTCTTATAACGACATCTTACAAGATCTGTCGTTTCATACTATAATATCTGTATTTCATGGTGTTAGGTACTATACATTATGGCATATGCTATTGTATATTATAATGTATATTGGTGTCTGGTATACCCTGTATTATATATTGCTTGAGTCTTATTCATGACTTTGCAATTGCTTAATATAATACGTGTCAAGGTAATTATACAGGGTGAACCAAAAAAGTAACCCTAATATTTCGGTCACAAGTGGGAATGTTTAAATAAAATTGTACAGACTGAAAAGTAGTTCATATTTACAGGAACCTGCCAAATTTCACAAAAATTTAAAACACAACGACAGTTATTCAACTTCTAGTCACGTCACCCAATATTTTTTGATGGTTCGAATAATGTTTTACAGTTTTTGCCTATAGTTTCACCAAAAGTAAATATTTTGTAATTAAGTTCCACACTCCACAGGCTTAAAGATAGTTCACAATTACATAATTATAGGGATCGATTTTATTGGAAGATTTCAAACGCAACAAAAGTTGCGACATTTTGGGGGAAATTTGCGGCATTACAAGTTTTCAAATCTTCAGAATACAGTAGGTGAACTCTTTACAAGTCCTGCAACTTATGTTGTGTACGAAATAGGCTACTTCAATATAATTTCGTGGTTATATGTAACTGTGAATTACCTTTAAGCATATAAAATATCATTTAAAAAATTTACTTTTGACGGAAATAATATCAAACAATTGTTAAACATTATTCGAACCATTAATAAACAGCGGGTGATGTCACTAAAAATTGAATAACTTTCATTGTGTTTGAAATATTTTGCCAAATTTGTCAATTATAGGTAAATATGAACTGTCTTTCAGTGTGTAAACTTTCATTTCAAAATTCTTGCTTTTTACCGAAATATTAGGAGAAAACGTAAGGGGGTTACTTTTTGGGTTCACCCTGTAGATGTATTTACAAACTATAGATTCTTTTCCAAGGATATTATGAAAGACGACATAATTATAGGCCTAGCGTTATGTCTAAAGCGCCTTAAGATTTCATCGCTTTGGATCGTCTTATGAAACGATGTGACCCGAACAATGTCTAGATGATAGCAACGTTCTTTTGGCCTATACTGCAGCCGTGACGAGCCGTCGTTAGATTCAGCCGTTCAGGCAGTCTGAAAAGTGTGCTTAACGTAGAGCGTCAACTTGGAACATTCTGAAGCGCTGCACACTGCACAGATCTGTATGGCTTTGCGTCATGCCAGAAGGGTTGTCTACAGTTCCCGAGTCGTATATATTACGACTATACAGCGTTTGGCGATTTGCATAATGACCATGAAATGCAGTTGATAGGAAAGCTTTGAAATGTTAGATTACACACTTATCTGACTTTAAATAATATAGAATCATAAGTTTGGTGGTCCCAAGAACAGACCGAAGAGCCTTAATTACGACCTGCAGAGTACAGATGGTTCGGTGCGTGGACCCCGGGTATAGAAGGCCGTGGTATTGGTCCATAGTTAAAACGCCCCAAGCCAGATTTTACTCTGGCAATTAAAGCGAACTTCGTTTCTAATTGACGTCAGACGCTTTAGACCGCTCCTTGCTATTAGAGTGAAGCATCGTCCATTGATAGCACCTGTTTGTCGAGTTAGCAGCTGCCATAAATTCAGTCCATGCATCGTCCATTACGCAATAACATCCTACACGCTTAATTAAACCGCCCAAGGGTTCTAGATGTCGCTTATATAGTGTCTATATTTAGAGAGCGTAGGCCCTATACACAAAACTGTTCATTGTATACGGATATACATTTGCTTGTGAATGGTCTTAAAATTCAATTTCGTATTCATCGTTGGGGTAGAGAGGTTTCTGATGAGACCGATAAAGTTCATTGTCCAGCTAAAGAGCATTCTACAAGAATCGACCACTTTAATGAAGTCGATAAAAGGCTGATACGTCCTTAATTAAGTTTCAACCAGGTAGGTCTGCATTAGGTCTCTATGTATACAGTTACTCCGGGTTGCTATGTACATGTAGCCTCAGTGTTGCATAATGGTCTCATGGATGCATGAAATGTGGATGTATTTGTGAATGCGGGTATATATGAGCTTCATCAGCAGTAGTATCATCATCGCATTCCACATCATCATCATCATCATCATCATCATCATCATCATCATCATCATCATCATCATCATCTACAACAACATTGTTCGTGCATGTGATCGGTTCATTTTGCAAACTATTTTAGGCACATTATTAACATTCATGAATGGCATTCGATGACGTATTAGTCTTGGCTCATTTTGTGTTTTCAACACATTAACTATAGTTACTATATTCGATGAGTCATGCATCGATGCATCTGACCGCAAACTAGTAAAGGGCCACTTCCGTGCAGATGCGGTTTTGCAAATAACATTACTTTCACAAGAAATTATGATTAGGGGTATTTATATAGCACATTTCGCTCGATGCACAACGGCAAGAAATAAGATAGCAGGATGGCGCATATATGGTTAAGGTTTAATGGAGTTTATAAAAGCTACTTTGTCAATATAATCACTGGGGTCATTTTGCGATGTGGTCTGGACGGCTGATAAGATTCCCTCTGAACGGACGGGGTCTCGTTATCAATTGGACAGAAAAGAAGGCGCTATGCATATTTCATAATGCTTATTAACCTTCACCATACGCCGTATTGAGCCCACCGTCTACGCGAGGCTGGAGATGGGACAGGCCTACGGCTTCAATACCCGGGGTTCATGGACAGGCCATGGACCCCGGGTATAGAAGCAGCCTACGGCTACAACCGGGATCCACGGACAGGCTTACCGGGAAAACAAGTTTATAAGCTTAATGATTGAATTTAACGCTAAACTGAAGAAAGGAATTAGGGCCTATCGGAAAAGGAATGGCAGGAAATCTTGCATTAGATCTCTGTGGATAATATACCCAGGTCACAGGATAAAACAATAATCAGTATTACACAAGTTGAGACTTACAATCAAACTGGGTGTGTTCTTGAACACATGGGTGAAAATGGCGTAAATAAGTAACGTGAGTAAGTATAATTTTGCGTCTAGCTGTAACAGCAGTCGGGAACTGTGAATGCAAGAGTATTCAGGACGTCACCTACACGATGACCATGATATATAGGCTATTCTTCTTAGTTGGCTCAATAGTAATTATATTATTATCTTCACCATTAAATACTAGTCTTTATTGCTGGTATCCTATCGATTTAATTCTACGTAGATCAATTGCAGCTATTTCTGTAACGTTTTGTTGCCTTACACTTCTTGAGTCATCAGATAGCAGCGGACTCATTAAAAGTGCTATAACTTTTGTTGTCTATTTGTCTTTAAAATATTTTGATGAAATTTTGTAGTTCTATGTAAATATGAACTATCTTTCAGACCTAAAATTTCGTTTAAACAGTCTTACGTTTGGCGGATAAAATAGCAAAAAAGAACTGTTAAACGTTATTTGAACCATCAAAAAATTGGGTGACGTTCCTAAAAGTTGACTAACTTTTGTTCTGTGTGAAATATTTTGGTAAAAGTTGGCAGCTAGGACACGCAAATATGAATTGCCTTTCAGTCTGTAATTTTTTTTAGATTTCTATCTCCGACCAAACTATTAGGAATAAATGTAGGGGATCACTATTTTTAACTATCCTGTAGATAACCAATAGGCCTACACGACTTCTTTCCACATACCGTTCGTGGATGTTCTGTAGTTGTTGAACTGTTGCGAGCCGTAGTACGTGGAATGAGCGGAGAGGGATGGCTGACCTTCATATCCGAAGGTCATTCCAGGCGGATGACCCGGATGTTGACGAAACATCTCTGCCGCAGCTGCTACACTTGGTGAGTGTAGGTCATCGTGGCCCAACAGGTTGTAGGAGGACCCTGGGGCCGGTCCCCTGATCTCAGGCCGTGCCCAGTGAGAACGATGGGTCGACATCACCTGCCCAGCGGGGTCTGGCAATTGGTAGTTCATGGTGACTTCGAAGAGTTGTATATAGCGCTCCAGTTACCACCTCAAGGTCACCGCATAAGTGCATATGTCACAAACGACGCTGCGCAGTTGCTTGATGATGAGGTGCAGCGATTTGAGGAAGGCACATATGTTATCTTGTTTGAGGAATGCGGTTCTTGTTGTATTCAGGTCATTGATGAAAAATTAAGAGAATCAATTGTTATCCAGTTATCATCTGGATCGCATCAATATTCAGAAATCAATCCTCTTTTATGGTTTACCCTTTCATAAAGAATAGCCACGCTTAGTTCAGCCTTTTGGTGTCAACTGACTTGTTTTTATCCGATAAACGTTGTCCTATCTCCTTATCTCTCCTAACGATCGAGGTATTCAAGTCTCAAAAGAAAACCACACGACTGTGTCTTATCAGCTTAGAAAGAGCAACTCTCTTTAATCCTCCGCTGCGATTCCCGATTCGATAAGCCAGGTACCAAGATCTTTCGCCCGATCGAGATCACCCATTTGGATGGTACACGTGAGACCGTCACCCGTCACAGATTGGCCGTGATTGGACAGAGTGGCGGCGGGAGAAGACCAATTGCCTCGTTTTTGGGAGGGCAGACGACTCGCTTGAGTGAATAAGCGATCGTCTTTTGCGTTAGTGGCATCCCCGATTTGCCCGGGGCTAGCATATTGCACACGTCTGCAGGGTTGCCTAAGCGATTGACCCAGGTGTGCAATTGGGTAGGACCGGTGAAAGATAGGCGTGACATCGACTTCACACTGCTTGGTTGAATTTCGGCTGGTGCCTTCGTCACATTCCTCTCGTAAGTTCAGGGCCACATTTGGTCCAGTGGACCGGCGACCCTGGGGCAACATTGGACCTTTCGAAACTGGTCTTATGCACGTGACAGGGTTCGAACCCTGAACACTCGCTTGTCTGCATGATTCGTAACTGCTTTGCTGTCGTAACAAGGGAGACAGATCAATTGATAAGAAACAAGTAGCGTAGACCTATAGGCACATTATATATATATATATAATTAAACAGTGCGTGGTATAAGCCTGCCCGTTGATAGCGAGCATCTTTGTCGCTGTTAACAGACCCAAGAAGATACACGTATAAGGTATTATTGCAGACCACAGCGGCTGCCATTGTCTGCAAGTGCAGGTGGATAGCTACAGTGTGATATAAGCTGGAATGGCTTAGAATAGTCAGTTCAGTTGGAATACATATAGTTTCTGACAGCATATGCCAGGTTAACTAGCTAATATATAACTGCAACTGAAAGTATGCAAAGTAATGCTATTGAGTAGGCGTTTGAATTGATTCTAGTAATAACGAATTTCAGAAGTTGATTGATCATTTGGCTCGTTAGTTATTTTCAGCCAAGAAAATTCGTTGTTATTCTCTCGGTGTCACATGTTTGCATCAAGACACTTATAATTGTAGACCTATTGCGAATTTCTTTATTATAGGCCTTTTAGGACTGTATGGCAGAGCCTGTGAATAGCTCCCTTGAAGAGACACTTTATGACATGTTCGTAATGAATGAATGAATTAGCCTAATTGTACCTTATCTTAGGCCTATATAGGCCCCAGGACTAGTAAATCATCTCCGATATATAGTGTACGGCAAATATGCGAGGAAAGAAGCTGAGAGAAGACCATTATAGTAACAGAGATGAGCTGGTTGAAAAGAATCAGAGGCAGAAGCAGAAGGGGGGAAATCAGAAACACTACAACAAGAAAGGAGCAGAAGAAAGCGTGGTAGAAAAGATACAGAAAAGAAGACTCATCCGCATGGATTGGTCACGCAGAACGGATGAACGATACAAGGATACCAGTCGCGGCTCTCCACGCTCGTGTTGAAGGAGAGAGAAACTGGGGCGGACATGCAGAGGAAGACATGGATAGATAACGTCAAAGAAAATCCGAGAAAGAAAAAATCACTGATCTGAACAATATTGGGGAAATCATCAGAAATAGAGAAACCTGGAGAAAATTCGTAAGGGCCTCATCATCAGGAAACTGACTGAAGATAAGAGAGACGTCAACCATCTACCAGTGTGTTTTGGCCGTCAACCTCAGCGTTACTATTGGAACGATGATCACGTGTCAGAGTATCTCACCTAAACATTTTAGTTGCAGGTTTAACAGCATAGGCCTAAACGTTATATTTTATCGACGACTCTTAGCCAGAGGCTTCTATCCCCCCCCCAAGCATCCAGGCTCAAAAACTCATGACTTTCCATTTTCCCCCCTCAAAAATATTCTTCCATCCCATCTGACCAGTCTTACCCCCTATTTCTGAAAATTTTACATAATGAAATGTTCCCCCTGTTTTCCAATGGGCGCACCTGCGCCCGGGATAGAAGCCCCTGCTCTTAGCCACAGGTTGTCCTGATTTTATCGACGTTGGCGAACGTTATAAATTATTGATTGGATTTCTCAAGAGCTTAGACTCGAAGATGTCTCGTGTCATCAAAATAATGTCAACAAGAAAGTTTTCTGGGCGTACGAGTTGTTCATTTTGGGTGACGGACAACACGATTCGAACCAGTGATTATAAGCTGACGGACAGGCCTTAGGCGTCGTCAGAAGTTAATAATAAGCCTCCTAACAATTAATAAGCCCATGCACAGGCTCAATTATAATTATATTTTATTGTACTATGTAAGCTAGATCAGGCGGAAGGAAGGAGGTGTGTAGGTAAGCTGGTATTCACCACAGAATGAAGCAAACTGACTGACTTAACTTATTGTCCCATTTAGACCGAACAGGTCAATAAATAATTGAAGCGAAAGAAAGAATTAATGAGTGCGAAAGTAGGTCTTTGTGGAATGTTCTTTTTCTCTGTTCGTGGTCCTAAAGGCGAGTGTCCATCAATGTCCCGTTGCCTGGATACAAGAACTGATGCGTGCGAAAGTAAACCTTTGTAGAATGTTCTTTTTCTTTGCTCATTTCGCTCATGATCCTAAAGATCCACGCCTTGAGTAGCCTAATTGCTTTGACTATTGTTTGTCTTTTCTTCTTCTTCTTTTCTGTCCTGAAGTCTAGTGCGAAAGTAGGTTCTTCCTTTCTCCTTTTCTTTTAAGTATCTTCTATTTACACATTCTTACTAATATACTTTGTAAATTACCAATCATACTTCCCCATCTTGTATTATCTGTGATTAAAGGGGGGTTCCAGATAAGCGGGTTATTCACCCTTCGGGAC
>JAQFXW010004131.1:0-11317 GCA_034693945.1 Dendrobaena attemsi
TGCTCATTAGTCAATGATTAGATATTTGATTAATCGCTAAAACCATTAAGTTGTTTCTTCCTTCCTTCGTTAACGGTTCACCTTTTCATTCAGTGACTTTCATTTATTGGCCTCACAAGCTTAATAAATCTTATTAAGATTACTTTTGCTTATAGAAACTGAAAACTGGACTTCAACGAGTCATGGTAGAATTGAGGTATATTGTTTATATCCGTTTATTTATATATAGCATTTTTCTTGGCATTTTGGCATATATCTATTGTGAGGCTATGCTGCACAAAATGCAGATTCTCAAAATTCTCAAACAGCGGAACGACAAATACTCATCTGATTATTTCTTTCCACTGATACACCAACTAAAGGTCTAGATAGGCAAAATCAACCTAAATGTACAGAGGAGATTTAGAACTATAGCCTACCCAGAGAAATAGAAATCTGATCGAACGTGCTTATTATAATTTGAAATAAATGCGCATAATAGTTATGACAGCACGTTGTAACTTGGGGCAGGGAACTAAAGACCCTCAGTATCGTATACAACATTATACACAACCCAAGTCGCAAACTCTATGCCATAGCTGGTATATGCGTAGGCTAATTAGGCCTACATCCCGCAAAAGGACTTGTCAAAGCCTATATATAAAGAATTAGCTATATAATGGGCGTAATTAGAGTCAAAGGTAGGCCTATTAAGTCTAAGACAGAAGGTTTTCCTGGACTCTTAGATCGATCGATCGTGGAGAATGACGCTGCGTGATAGTCTCAATGATGCATGTGGGGCAACATTATATAAACGCAGATATTCGGCTTCTTTGGTATACACACATACAATCGGACACTTTAAGCTGACAACTCATGAGAGCCTGATGGACTAGATTCATTCTGAATATGGGGGGAAGGGACCATTCAAGGGTCCCCTCCTCCCTGGTGTCCAGTCGTTCACCACCCTCCCCCGTTCCATATAAGTGAGGAGCCTCCTCAGCTCACGCACCTCTTCCTCCTCCTCCTCCTCTTCCTCCTCCTACTCCTCTTCCTCCTCCTCCTCCTCCTCCTCCTACTCTTCCTCTTCCTCCTCCTCCTCCTCATCCGCCTCCTCCTCCTCCTCCTCCTCTTCCTCTTCCTCCTCCTCCTCCTCTTCCTCCTCCTCCTCCTCCTCCACTCTCACTCACTTGTGTCTCTCGATTGTCACTAATGGCGAAAATATTGACCCGCAAAGTGTCTCTGAAACGCCATCGTTGTCCTATCATTGATACAATGTCATATATAATGCGTCGTCTCACTTGCTCCGTCTATCTGTCTGTCTGTTTGTCTCTCGCTCTCTATCCATTTCGTCGTTGCAGTCAGCATCGATCTCTGTCTGTCAGAGATGACAACGAGTTTACAGAAATATTCGCACGCATTTATTCTGTTATACAATATACACGTATATACCACTATACATGACAGGCCTAATAGTGAGACCGAGACTTGGTCCGAAACAGGCGCTAAATGTAACATTGTGTGTTACATAGGTGTGTGTGTGTCTAAGGGTGTATAAATTTTGTGTAGGTGTATCTAGGTGTATCTATAGGCGTGCAAGCGTGTATGGATCGTGTATGTGTGTAGGCTGTAGGTGTATCTAGGTATGTGTGTGTGTGTGTGTGTGTGACAGAGAGAGAGAGAGAGAGAGAGAGAGAGAGAGAGAATGGGAGCGTGCATGCAGGTGTATATGTACAGGGTGGGCAAGAAAATGATCCCCTCCGATTTTTTCAAATATTTCCGCCAAAAGTTGAAATGCTCAAATGAAATTCTACAGGCTGAAAGGCAATTCATATCTACACATAAGTGCCAAATTTTACCAAAATATTTTAAATAGAACAAAAGTTATTCAACTATTAGTGTCGTCACCCACTGTTTTTAATGGTTTAAAAACCTGTAACAGTTTTTTTGCGAATATTTCCGCCAAAAGTAGAAATCCTTGAATAAAATTTATACAGACTGAAGAGTAACATATAACGAAAAAAATTCATCGAAACATTTCAAACGCATCAAAAGTTACAGCACTTTTTCTTGTAGCACTTGTTGCATTACACTTCTCTGAATTATCAGAATACGGTAGGTGGACTCACTAAACATGCTGTAACGTTGGTTGTATTTGAAATATGTCGATGAAATTTGGTTGCTACATGTAAACATGAAATATCCTTGAACCTGTGAAATTTCATTAAATAATATCCACTTTTGGTGGAAATATTAGCAAAACACTGTTAAGCGCTATTTAAACCATATAGAAACAGTGGGTGACGTCACTAAAAGTTGAATAACTTCTGTTATGTTTGAAATATTTTGATGAAGTATGGCAACTATACGTAAATATGAATTGCCCTTAAGCCTGTAAAATTTTATTTTAAAATTCATGCTTTTGACCGAGACATTAGCAAAGCAACTAGGGGATCATTTTTGAAATCATCCTGCAGAGTGGATTTCGAACCATCAAAAAACAGTGGATGACGTCACTAAAAGCTGAATAACTTTTTTTAAAAATATGTTGGTGACATTTGGCAATTATGCGTAAATGTCAATTGCCTTTCAGCCTGTGAAATTTCATTTTAAAATTTCTACTTTTGGCGGAAATATCAGCAAAACACGTAGGGGGAATCATTTTTTGGCCCACCCTGTAGATACGTGTGTAGGCGTGTAAGCGTGTATGTATCGTGTGTGTATAGTTGTATCTAGGTGTGCGTGTGTGTATATTTACGCATTTCTATAGCGCCCCTTCAAGTCCACTACTACTGCTCAGAGGCGGTCTCGAAGAAGTGTCGGAGTTTTCACGCCGAAGCGCCACGAGCAACTGCAGGTAAAGGACTTGCTCAAGGTCCTTACGCGGTGGCTCAGGTCTAAATCGAACACGCGACCATTCGGACGCAAGGCATCGACTATCCCACTGTTCCACATACGCCTCACGTGCTAACCCGAGATGTTAGCCTCTGAATGTCGGCAGGCATCGGATTCGACCTCGGTACCATGCAAACACACGGCCGACGCGCTCCCAATGTGTCTAACTGGGAGGTGTGGGCGTGTGTTTGTGTGAGAATGGGTGTGTGCAGATGTGTATGTAGGTGTTTGTTTACGTGTGTGTAGGTATGTGTGTATGTGCGAGTGTAATTGGATGTATTTGTAGGCTTATGTTAATATACATACACGTGTGCATATGTGTGTACTGTAAAAGTCGTCTAATTCGTTCCTGTCATAATTAAACGATGAACGGAGCAAACAGATCGAGACATCGTTGGAAGAGACAGAAGTCAATTCAAACCCAACGAAGGTCCGGACGAATTGCACGATTAATTCACTAGTTCTAATTAAAGCGTTAACTAACAAACGAACCATTCAAATGCAGAATTAAACACAACGTATAGACATCACATGAGAAGCAATAACCTGAACAGAGGACCTGTACTATAAGCTGGTGACCTCTGGTCAGCTTTAGAGTAGTAGCCCTTTAGAGTTGCCGATTACGTAACGATTTCTGTAAAAACCGTTGCAACATGGGACAATTAAGGCAGAGCTTTAGCTGAAAACGCAGTAGCGTTCAGATTATAAGGTTGTAGACTGTGGACACCCATAGGGCAAACAGAAACTATACATGTGCACGGGTCGTTATCCATTAGGCATTGACAAGAATAAAAGCGCTATAGAAATGCACGCATGTAGGCTTACATTGTATGATGATCGTAAAGAAAGGAGAAGGAAAATAATGAAAGGTTAAAGCCAGCGACAGATTGATATTAATAGCACGGATCGCGTGCAACTCAGATCTCTGCTTCCGGCTCAAAGTGAATAACATTATTGCACTAAATATTATATTATGTGCATGGGCGTTGGCAGTGGTGCAGTGGTCTACATGAAAGATGCAGGTTCGAATCCACCTCAGACCACAGCGTAAGAGACGAGCAAGCCCATCACTCGCAATCACTTCTATGTAGCGGAGGATGTTGGTGGCCGTGATTGATGGCACCAGAGGTAATGTTGGTGGAACTGGGTATTTATTAATCAACCAATCAATTTTAACTAATAATTATAAGATATTGATCTTGGCATACCAGCCTGATTAAAGTTGACTTAATGGCTGTGATTTACGCAAACTGCTGTTTGGTCTCGTGTATAGTATACGAGCGCCCATATTAAGTTCGCTTTGAGAGGCGCTATATAAATTGAGATTTACGTTTATGTACGAAGAATATGAGATCGAGTCTCGAAGACTCCCACAAGTAGATTCGACCTTCTTTCGCCAGGTGGCATAGTAAATAAGGCGCTTCATCGTCTCAGCATCAGCGTTGTAGTCGGGAGCGACTCTGAACAGTTCATATACTGCGAGAGGCGCAGTGTACATGTAAATACTCGAATGCAATACAATGCAACATTAGTATAATATCATAATTTATTGTCCACTAAATGGCACAGGATAATGGAATGCTTAACAGTTTCGGTGAAGTCTAAGCTCCGTCAACCGACTGTTCAAAATGTTCATTTCTAATTCCCGTCTGCAGTGCTTTTGTGGGCCTTGGAAACTAACGAAGTAGATACGGAGGCCGTATTCCTGTTTATACCAGACTTTTTCAATGCTGTCATAAATCTGTGCAGACAATAATTCCTCTGATTTGCACTTTATCCGTCCATGGTCCAATTCTATGCCTAGCATACGATTGACGATGCGCCTTCCTCAGAATTAGATTGATAACAGTGAATGAAGAATTAAAATCCGCATTGTATCATATCAGACAATAAGAAAACGGCGAATCACTCAGTCTTTCACTGATTTCTATAGACCCACAAATATGTATACTATTACACTATAGTTGATCGGTAAGCATACACGCAGACAGCAATCTAGACGGAGATACAAGCACACATAGCATCAGATTCAAACAGCATCAGATTGCCAAACAGTTGATCGCGAGTGTCAATTATAGTATTGTCGTGAACCAAAATATCTTCTCTGTTTCAGGGTTTTCTGCCTTGCATTCTATATCGCTCTCGCTGTCTCTCTATCTCGTCGCTGTCTCTCTCTGTCTCTCTGTCCGCCTTATTCTCCCGTCCATTCTCTCTTGTTTCCTCTCTCACTCTATCTCTGTATATGGCTGTCACATACGTCTGTCTGTGTTTCTATCCCTATGTCTTTCTCTTGTCTTTCTACTCATTTCGCCCTTCCATCACTTGTGCTTCTCTCACGATCTTTCTCTATCACTCTTTTTAGCTGTCTCTTTCAACAGTGACTCTGTTGCCATCTGCATGTATTTCGATTGTCTCTGTATTCCTCTGATACCAGTTTCCGCTTCGGGGTATGATCAAAAATAATGGAACACCGGAGAATAGGGAAGGAAGCAGCAATGTAGCCACCATGCACTCATCTATCATCACTCATCTCTATCATCACTCACCTATAATCACTTATTTATAATCACTCATCTATAATCACTCAGCACTCATCTATTTTCACTCATCATTCATCTATCATCACTCATCACTTATCTACACCGTGTCCCAAAAAACTGTGCAAAACTTTTTCTGTCAGAATTTCGTCCAAGTTTCACAAATTTCAATAACTTTTGGTAGGTAGATAGAAAAAGGATGATATTCATGTGATATAACAATTTTCCGTCTCACCTGACTCATATCGCCTCACTACTTTGTGAAACACAGATGTAAGAATTTTGAATATACAGGGTGGTTTTACAAAAATGTGTTTTGCTAATATTTCTGTCAAAGGTATGAATTTATAAATACAATTCTACAGGCTCAAAGGCAATTCATGTGTACAGTACAGGATGGGCCAAAAAAGGAACCCCCTACGCTTTTGGCTAATTATTTTGTCAACAGTAGGAATCTTTACATAAAATTTGACAGACTGAAAAGCAGCTCATATTTACGTACTACTGTCAAATTTCACAAAGATATTTCAAACAGAACAAAAGTTATTGCACTTTTAGTGAACCCATCCACCCTTTGTTTTTTTATGTCTCAAAAACTGTTTGTTGATGGTTCAAATAGCGTTTACAGTCTTTTGTTAATATTTCCATAAAATGTTGAAATAATTTAATGCAATTTTACAGGCTTAAAGGCAATTCATATTTACAGCTAACAATAAAGTTCTATCAAAATATTCCAAAGTAAAAGAAAGTTACAGCATTTTTAGCGAGAGCACCTTCTGAATTCTGATAAATTAAACAACTGTAATGCAACATGCGTTACACAAAAAAGTGCTGTAACTTTTGTTGAGTTCCAAATATTTAGGTAAAAGTTGACTTTCATATGTAAATATGAATTAGTTTCAGAGCTGTAAGATTTCATTAAAATATTTCAACGTTTGACGGAAATATCAGCAAGAAACTGTTAAATGTTTTTGAGACATCAAAAAACAGTGTGTGACATCACTAAAGTTGAATAACTTTTGTTAAATTAACCAGTCTGTCAATCAATCAGTCAATCATTCAATTAATCAGTCAACCAGTCATTCAGTTAATCATTCAATTAATCAGTCAGTCAGTCAGCTAGCTAGCATGTCATTCAATTAATCAGTCAGTCAGCCAGTCAGTCAATCAGGCAATCAGTCAGCGAGTTAGCCAGTCATTAAATTAATCAGTCAGTCAGTCAGTCAATCAATCAATCAGTCAATCAGTCAGCCAGTCAGCCAGTCAGTCAATTAATCAGTCAGTCAGTCAATCATTCAATTAATCAGTCAGTCAATCATTCAATTAATCAGTCAGTGAGTAATCAGTTAGCTAGCCAGCCAGTCATTCAATTAATCAGCCAGTCAGTCAATCAGTCAGTCAATCAATCAGTCAGTCATTCAGTTAATCAGTCAGTCAATCAATCAGTCAGTCAATCATTCAATTAATCAGTCAACAAGTCAATCAGTCAACCAGTCAACCAGTCATTCAATTAATCAGTCAATCAATGAATCAGTCAGTCAATTATTCTGCAGTTAGCTAGTCCAAGTAAGTCAGGCAGTAAGTCAGTCACAATCATTCAGTCAAATAACCAGTCAATCTTTTGACCACGCAGTTGACCAATCAGTCAGCTGCTAAGTTTGTAGCAATCATTCAGAAACTGCAGAGACCTTTCTATGGACTGCTGCTATCCGTTGGTTCCATCTCCGTCACGATCGTCTAATCATTTATAAATTATTATAGGCCTTAAAAGTAAGAGGGCGACCATTCACCTCACCAGACGCGATTCTTTTACCGCATGAAAATGAAAATCATTGCACCGTCTCTGCTATGTTATATCGTTGTGTCTGAATTTAATATCTAACGTGGTTTAGGTCTATAGAATCTTCCGTATCTGATATGATTTGAGTGAACAGGGATCCATATTGCATCGTAAGAAGGGAGACGGGGGTCCGTGTATAGCCTAGAAATCCATCCGTAGGCGCCCATCACTGTCGTCGTCCCTTCATTGTGCCCTGGAATTCGATTTAATCTAAGTCCTTCCGCGTTAGATGGCATTATGGACGACAGATGGCCTGCGTAACTCAATAAGTGCTGACTAAGGACTTCTCTGCCAAAACAGTCGACGCTGCTGCTGTGCCTGCCTCACTCCCTTTCTTCAGTCAGCCTCCGTCCACAATAATGGAACGAAGTGAGAGTAAAGGACAGACAGATAAACATACAACGCAGACAAACATAAAGTGAAGAAAGAGAGCAAGAAAGTGAGAGAGATGGAGAGAGATGAGAGAGAGATTATGTAGAAGAGAGATATCACATAATAAACTAAACCCCCTGAGTTTTTGGCTAAAAATTTAGTCAAAAGTAGGTATTTCTACATAAAATTTTATAAACTGAAAGGCGGTTCATATCTACCTATTACGATAAAATTTCATAAAAATATTTCAAACAGAACAGAAACTATTCCAATTTTAGTGAGCCCACCCCCTGGTTTTGATGTCTCAAAAACTGCTTTTTATGGTTTAAATAGCGTTTAAGAGGTTTTGTTAGTATTTACGCCAAATGTGGAAATAACTTAATGAAAATTTACAAACTTTAATGAAATTCATATTTACATATTAAATTCAAGTTTCATCAATATATTACAAAGTAAAATAAAGTTACAGCATTTCTAGCGAGAACACATTCTGAATTCTGATGATTTAAACAAGTGTAATGCAACATGCGTTACACAAAAGTGCTATAACTTTTGCTGAGTTTGAAACATTTTTGTGAAATTTGGCCCTCATATTTAAATATGAATTGGCCTTAAGCCTGTAAAATTTAATTCAAGTATTTCAACGTTTAAAGGAAATATCAGCAAAATACGGTTAAACGTTTTCGATACATCAAAAAACAGTGGGTGACGCCACTAAAAGTTGAATAACTTTTATTCTATTTGAAATATTTAGGTGAAATTTGGCAGTTATATGTAGATATGAATTGCCTTTCAGCTTCTAAAATTTTAATTAAATATTCCTGGCAAAAATCGTAGGGGGTTCCCTTTTTGGCCCACCCTGTAGAAGAGATATATCGCAAAGCCGTAACATAGAGGAGAACTCATTTGAAGATGAAGAATCAGGTGAAGTTCTTGACTTAATTTCATCATGCAGGTGTGTCTACCATGACCATCGGCCTCAGCTTCACTCGTGATGTAGACAACCACTTCTTTCTTTTCTTCTTCTGCGAGTGTTTACTGCAGCCCTGAGAAAATCGGTCATTCACAGCAATCGAACAATAGCAACACCGATTCTTTCGTTGATTGTCATTCTGGTTGATTGGAGCTTTTCCAATCCTATGTAGATTTGAGGATTCAGAAAGCGTCCATCTCAGGAAAACAAAAATACTAATATTCGGAGGCGATCCTAGCGTGACAGCCCCGTTGAAACAGAAAGGGAAACAGGATGACACTCCATCTGAACTCGCTCATGATATACGCTTCCATGCATGTTTACTTAGTTTACTTCCGTATGCCATTGGTATTTCTCTCCATGAAAATGTAATACAACTATAGGTGCCTCTGCCTCTGCGGGCGATCGTCCTTCTGGGTAACCTTTTGTCCTCTTGCATGGTACCATGCTTCTTTACGCATTGTTTTCACTGTAAATTACGCTGGTTTCATTTGGTTTCAACAAAGCACTGATTGATTTATTGATTGATATTCACTATTTATCATCGAATTCATGTAGGTCTACAGATGTTAGGATATTCAATCAAGATTCATGCTTTAGTTTCCTGAGGACCTCTGAATAGTCTGCTGAGGTAGAAAGTTTAGGACATTGGTGCGACTTGTAATAGAAACGCACTTATTACGAATATTCCGAGCAGTTCCATGCTTGACTTGTTAACAACAGTTGGAGTGTCCAACCAAACGTAACCATGAACAAATTGCGCTTTCAGTTGGCAGAGGCCTATTTAATACGAGAAGTCGTCTAATTGTAACAGACGTGCGAAAATAATATTGGCGTCAGCTCTCGACTTCTCAGATGCGTTTAGTAGTCAGAAGTTTGCGACTATATAATAATTATATGTTCGACGTCATCTACACATCCTGATACATGGGACGCGGTAGTGTAGTGGTGAAGGTCGCCGCCTCGCAACTGAAAGGTTGTGGGTTCGAATCACACCCACCGCGTAAGGACATTTAGCAAGTCCTTCACTCACAATTGCTCGTCGCGCTTCGGCGTGTAAACCTCCGACACACCTCCGGGCTGTAGTCGGGACCGCCTCTAAATAGTAGGGGACTGTAAGAGGCGGTATAGAAATACACACATACAAGTGCAAAATACATATATCAATCTATCCATCTATCCATCTACCTACCTTCCTATCCGCCTACCTAACTACCCACCAGTGCACCCACACACTTTCCTACCTATCTGCCTACCTGCCTGCCTATCTATCTATCTATCTATCTATCTATCTATCTATCCATCCATCCAACAATCCATTCATTTCTAATTCATTCAGCGTTACATAATTCGATTTATATCTATTCATCTAAATATCAAGCCTGCACAAGCCATCTGTCTATCTATCTATCTATCCAGCCATCAATACATAATTATATCCACCAATCAATTAATTAACCAATCACACACATTTATCCATCTATCCATCCATCAATACCTAATTAAATCCACCAACAATTCATTCACACACACGTCCATCTATCCATCCAATCAACTGATGCTCGTTACCAATAGCAACAGCATCAGCAGTCTCAGCATCAACCACGGCATCACCTCCTTCTCTCTATTCAGCCTCAACTGAATGACTTCTAAAGCGCCAGGCTCGGTTGACTCCAGCGAGTTGTTTTGATCATAGTTATTATTTTGGCCGAGAAATACAACCCAGGACTAACAATTACAGGAGTTACAGCGTATAATATTACCACAAGATATTCTATCCATCCATACAATGCACAAGAATAACAACAATAGGTCTTTGTTGCAGACATATCTAATAGGCTACCATTATGGATTTTGTTTCTTGGATTTCTGTATCTCTCTCTAATGAGAAACACTGAAAATATCTTTTCGTGAAGAAGAGAGACTACATGCTTGACCTCTATTGGCCGGTGGTGGGGTGTGGGAACTAGGGGTTGTCGCTCCCTCCGCTCGACAGAGAGGGGTTGGGTTTGCTCTCTGTCCCATATTTGTCCCCACTGTCACCATACAAAGCTGTGCTTTCTCTGTGGTGGGTCCGGCGACTTGGAATTACCTCCCTTCTGAGTTACGGCTGCTCCCCAGAACTCACTCTGGTCGTTCTATAGTCGGCTAAAAAAACTGTTCATTTTTACCGTGCTGGAGTCGGGAGCACCTCTGAGTAGTCACACTTTACGAGGTGCTATATAAATTCTCAACTGAATGAATGAATAACTGTTTGGAAAGACCTCACATGCACTTGTCTTTCGCTTTCCGTGAGACTCCTAAGGACTTCATTCCATCGCCTCCTTACAGACTTTTTGATTTGAGCGGGTCTGGGTCGGGAGCGCCTCTGAGTAGAGATCTCTTGAAGGGGCGCTATACAAATTATTCTGATTGATTGATTGATGTGTGTGTGTGTTTGTGTGTGTTTGTAGGTCAAACGGAGGGAGATACAGGGTATGACTATCACGCGGTCTACGAGAGCGAATACGATAGCAACTTGTCAGGTAGTAATTAGTTAATTAATTAATTCAGAGAGAGAGAGAGAGACAGACAGACAGACAGACAGACGTGATACAGAGACAGAGAGGCAGACGGACAGAGAGACAGAGACAGACAGACAGACAGAGACAGACAGACAGAGGGACAGATGAACAGAGAAACAGAGACAGACAGACAGAGACAGACAGACAGAGACAGACA